>CM053793.1:546270391-546445391 GCA_028749045.1 Cupressus sempervirens
TACTGGCGTTGTTAATTTGGGCATCATTATATGACCAAGAATATAATGAAGTATTGAAGCTAGTAGTAACTTATCCCACATCTCCAAAAAATGTAGCATAGGTGCAGGGTCCCTTGGCTCCTAGAAATTTGTAGCAACTTTCTCACTGCTAGAAGAATAACTTTAGTAAAGAGTTGAGTGTAAGGAGTTGAAGAAGCAAATTCTACTTCTATGTACATAAATTCCATAATCACAAGGCGCATTCCCTTGCAGAAGCCATAACCTAGTTAAATATACATAGATATACAAGCCATAACCCAGTTAAATGGGTCTAGTTGTTGATTACCTGGGTTGATTACAAATGCACGTAGAATTGTCATCAAATTAGGTACAATAAAAGGAACAATCAGCATTATTTTTGTTCAGGATCTTTAGCTAAGTCACTTAGCATGGGTTAAGTGAGTTTTATTGTTTTATTATTTGGATTCTGGAATATGTATGTAGCTGGATCAATTTTTCTATTGTGTTAAGATGAAATAAGAACCTTAAAAAAGATCTCTCTATATACATGCATACATACATACATACATAAATACATGCATTTGTACATCAATTTTTCTATTGTGCTAAGATGAAATAAGAACCTTAAAAAATATCTCTCTATATACATGCATACATACATAAATGTATATGTATATATGTATGTATGTACGTATGCATGTATTTATGTATGTATGTATGTATATGTATGTTTGTATGTATGTATCTATATATGTATCATGTGGAGATCTAGAATTTGGTTGTCATGCCCTTGTGATTGATGCATTTCATTTTTGTGCCCTTGTGATCTCTGCATCTCATTGTCGTACCCTTCTGATCTTTGCATTTCATTCATTTTATTGTACCTAATATGATGATAGTTCTATTGGAATTTTTTGTCTTGCCCTTGTGATATTTGCATCCCAAGTATCTACTATTATTGTTAATTTGGGCATTACTATACGATCCAGAATGTTATGAAGTACTGAAGCCGGTAGTAATTTCTCCCATGTATCCAAAAAATTTAGCATAGGTTTAGGGTCCCTTGGCTCCCAAGAATTTTTAATAGTTATTCTCACTACTGAAAGAATAACTTTAGTGAAGAGCTAAGTGTAAGGAGTTGAAGAAATAAGTTTTCCTTCTATGTAAATGCCATAATCAGGAGGCTCATTCAATTTCAGAAGCCATAACCCAGATAAATATATGCATATATCAACCTAGCTAACCAAAAACTAGACCCATTAAGTTAGGTTATGGCTTGTTTCTTTCTAAAAATATCTGCTATGATATGTTTTTTGCAAAATTTATTGCGAACTCTACCCATTTTTTCCGATCTCGTTATTTTTGTGGAGGATCTTGAGGTAAGTCACTTAGCACCTTAGAAAAGATCCCTCTATATGCATATGCATACATAAATACATATATGTATGTACCTGTGTGTGTGTGTGTGTGTGTGTGTGTGTGTGTGTGTGTGTGTGTGTGTGTGTGTGTGTGTGTGTGTGTGTATGTATATGTATGTATGTATGTGTGTGTGTGTGTGTGTGTGTGTGTGTGTGTGTGTGTGTGTGTGTGTATGTATATGTATGTATATGTATGTATATGTATGTATGTATGTAAGTATGTATGTTACCTTGTGATCATTGCATTTTATTGTCATGCCCTTGTGATCTCTACATCTCATTTTCATGCTCTTGTGATCTATGTATATCTATGTATGTATGTATTTATGTATATACATTTATATACATATGTATGTGTGTGTGTGTGTATTTATATAAACAAAGAGATCTTGGCACAACACAAAAATAATAAAACTCACTCAACGCATAGCATGGCCACAGATACGATGGCAATGCCTATTGGTAAGTACATTCCTGTTTTTCTCTCTCATTTTTCATGTGTTTATTTCACTTGAACTATTATTTTTTATCGGGAATTTTCTAATTTTGGATTCATTTTATGATGAGGACATTCCTATATGTACTCATGCATTGAATTTCTCATGAGCAATGAAGATGGACTTCCCGTGAGAGTAGCAGGAGGTGATGAGGACATTCCAAATTTTTTCTTAAAGATTTTAGATTTTAACAAGGAATTTAGATGTTGGGGGGGAGACAAATGAGCTTCCACCTTTACATGGTTGGACCTAATTACTAGATATTATTAAACTATTCTCGAAACCAAGTGAAATTCAATAATAACTTATAATTGTATGACAACTAATTGTGTGATTCTCTTAGTTTTAGGCAATGTAGAAGAATGACATAGTTCAATATGCAATGTCAATTCATATGCATACAACATTAGGCAAAGCTAAAAAATACAATAGGTTTGTATTTTGTTAGCAGTCTTTAATTAGGTATTTTAAGTTATAGACCATCATGAACATTGTTAATGATGATGGTCTATAATTTTAAAAACTTAACAAACCTATTAAATAAATGTAATTGTGTTGTATTTTATAATCTCTACCTACTATACATGCATTTGAAAGTGGTTTCACGTGCATTCTCAATTCAGAATGGTAGAATCTTATTTTGGATGTGCTAGAAAAATGACATGCACCAAAAGATGGGAAAATGATGTCACTTTTGCAGGTTTGGAAGTACTTTAAAGATTGATCCTTTCTTAAATATTTTAGATGTTTGTGGGGGTGGGGCCAAATGAGCTTCCAACTTCACATGGTTGGACCTAATTAATAAAGAATATTAAACTATTCTAGAAAACAAGTGAAGCTCAATATTAACATTTTATTGCATCATAGCTATTCAACATTTGCTGACAATTTTTTTTTATTAAATAGCATGTCGTCGCAATTGCAACAACTGACCGTTGATTCCATCACATTCCTACCACATGCCCATCCTCATTGTGATGGATGGTTCTAAAAATTTTCCATGTGTCCCATAGCATTTCTATCACACAGATATTGTAATTGTGACAATGTCATCGATAAATTTTTGTCACAATTGTTATAGTAAAAATGAATGGTTTGCTAGAATGGTAGCCCAATTTATAACACTTGTAGCCATCGTAATTGCCATAGTAACCCTTTCCATCACAACTTGTGATAGAAAAATTTCAATGCTCTTTTGACGGGAGCCAATTCTAACTAATGTTGATTTGGTGACAGGTTACTATCATAATTGCGATAGCCTATCATCATAATTGTGATGGCTTGCCATCACAATTCGGGCTCAAATATAGTAATGGTGGTATCTCCTACTACATAAAATGAATCCCATATTAAAAAATGCCTCGAAGAAGTAATAGATCAAGTGAAACACACACATGGAAAACTAGAGAGAGAAAGAGGGATCTATGTACTCATAGGTGGTGCAGTAGCATATGTGGCCATGTTGTGTGTTGTTGATATTGTAATTAGAACAATAAATCTAGCATTTTATTCCTCATTGTGAGTAGCATCAAGATAGGATCATTAATAAGAATTGAAGAATAATATTGTTATAGCATTAAAAAGCATGGACAAGATTGTTAGAGCACAAAAAAAAAATTCAAGGAAAACACAAGTGGAGGATACATGTGATTAAATTGAACCATCTGAAGCACCCTCATTAGGGCCATGAGGTACATCACTAGTCAAAAAAACCTATAAAAACAACATGTCTACATTTTACTTATTGACATAAATAAAAGATTATAATATAAAAATCATTATTAATCCTTTTTTATAATTAAAAATTACATTACGACTTACTTGATAACTTTTAGCTAGCTACATCAATTCAATCCCTCTCCTCTGTCATTAAGGAGTCTGAGGTTGTTGAGATCCCAAGTAATTCTAATGAAATGTTATGAAAAACCTTTCTAATTTCAACCATAGGATTTGTGGCTGATGTAAAATCAATATTGAATGGGTCATCCTCTGTGGACTCCTCCTCAAGGACCACATGTTCCTTTCCCTTTCTCTAAGTAGTACTCATTTGTGAGAATAATATTTTTAGCATCATATTTAAAATCACTCCAAAATAGTAATGAAGAATAAAAATAATAAAAAATAACAATGAGTTTTACCTATCAGGAAGAAGAAGTACCATGTGGATCATCATCATCACGTCTATGTGGCTACTAACCCATTTTTGCCTTGTATTTTAACAATGATTCATCAAGACATGTTAAAAAAAAATCCAATTATTTATGAAAAAACTACTACTAATTAAGCTCAACTATCATGAATAGTGCTAATAGTTTACATCTAGGAAGAGAGTGACATATATTAGTAGAAATGTTAACAAAAAAAACTTAATTATTTAATGGTGTGTTGGAGTCATTGATTAGAGGTTGATTTAAATAGTGCATAGTACATACCACCCTAGCCATGATAATGGTTTTGTTTGTAAATGTGTGATTCAAATTGCAATCAATAAGAAACTTTTCCCCTACACATATTGATTTTATTGCACATAGAAATATGTGATTTCTCTCGCATGCCTCAAGTATAAAATTGGGTTGCCTAATAGTTGATGTAGGTAACGTACTATTTATAAAACCTACAATATTCCCTAATGTTTTTGGCTTTCATTAATGTATATAGCTACTCTTTTGCTTTGTTTATTATTTTTAATTGTATATAATTTTCCAAGAGTGCATACCTACGAATACTTTTTTATATCTAACAAACTGCATCCAACTAATATAATTGTAACAACGTCTTACATACTCCATCAATTTGAAAACTTTGTTGTAAGAGACTTTGATGCCATCCATGGAAAATAGGCCAAACCATGTAATGATGATGGTGATATGTGATATATCCTCTCTCCAACACAAAAATTAGTATTTATTAGAGGAAGTTCCTTGGAGACCCACTATCTCTATATATGTTGGTACCTAAAGGGCACCTCAAAGTCACCTTTTCTCTCATTGTCATAAGTATGTGAGCCTCATCGAAAAAGGAAATAGTATATGTCTTTATTGAATTTATTCCTAATCTTTTTGCCTCTAGTTGATCTCCTTAATGTAGACGTACTAAATGTTTCACTTTCTTCTATTCTTATATTTCCCTTACTTGAGGAAGATCTAACAAATACCTATTTTCTGGTACCTACACTCAAAGAAATGAGAGAGATAGCTATCAATGAGAGAGATATTATGAAAATGATAAAATAAATTAATCTCTATAGGGTGTATTTAGTTATACCTAATGATCCATGAGATTGTGTGGGATTCTCATGAAAGTGGTTCAGGTTCCTACATATGTAATTCAATTCTTTTATGTTATCTAAAAGATTCATGATATGTATACTCAAAATTACATAGTAGACAACATGAAGTACAATATGTGGTCATCATAATAATTATGTATTTTTTTATTTCTTACATTTATTGTATGCTATCTATAAGGAATTCTCAAGAGAAGATGGGTTGATGATGTTTGTAGTCCATTACCTATTAATTCAACCAAGGGTGGCAGCATCACACAAAACATAAACATGAAATCAGCACCAACAATAAGTCCAAATGTATCACATCCACCATAAGCATCACATATGAATTTAAAACATTAAGAGTTACATCATGAATTGATCATTTTAAGCATTGATCACATAACTATACATTTCTATCAAGAAATTATTATTAAATAGCATAAGTATTGATCACATTGTTGAATTTACAATTATTTAATTGTATGTTGACTTTGATGTTACACAAATTTTAAGTCTTTACCAAGAAATCAATGTCATCAGTCACACTCATTTGGGCATTGAAGGAAGTTTCCTATGTATGTCAAGCATTCTAGGAAAGTTTGTAGCTAAATAGTGTTAACCGAGTTCACTTGGTTGCCAAAGGAAAGTTGGCATGGAACCTGTGTTAACCGAGCTCACTCGGTTATGAAAGGAAGTCTGAAGGAAAGTATTTTTTGAGTTATTAACAACCAAGTTGGGTCAGCTAACGAAGGATTTTCTTTTATCAGCATATTGGTGTTAGAAACAATAGTCCACCAAGATAACTAAGAGGAGGGGGTCAATCAATTATCCAACAATTAATACATTTATCTTCTTTTAACAAACTTAACCATTCAATCAAAGTAAATAGAAACCATAATAAGATGCTCATAGATAATTACACTAGATATGTTGACTTTGGAAACCCTTGATCAGAGGAAAACCCCAGTGGGAATGATGCCCACAAGATGATGTACTAATATAAATATTCCTTATTAGAGGATGGACCCTGTTAGGAGTCTATTACAACATTTAGTAAATAGAGTCCCTATTAGGAGACTTTGAATCCCTATTAGGATATTTCAACCCTATTAGGAGTTGTGCCAACTTTGTTAGGAGTTGTGGTACAATGTATGCAAGATGAGCCCACGACCCAAATATGCAATTTCCATTACAAGAAGATCTCATTGCTCAAACAAGTAATTTACTATTATGTTCTTCTTTCCTTTGTTCTATCAACTGAACCAATCACTGGAAAACCTTGTAGATTAGGTTGCAAACCTCAAATCCAAATATAAAACCTTGGATCACTGAGCAAGAACATTGGCAATGAAGTTTCCTTCACTTTTCCACTGCTCTTCTCAACTTCACATTTTGCTCTTAGTGTTGCTTACAAATATCATCCTCATACATACATATCCATTAAATAATAAAGGAAAATCTCCTTCCTTTATATCAAGTCTATAAAACAATTCCTTGAGTTAGCTATTAGAACTTCTTAATTAATCATTATAGGACCACATTAAGAACATGTTACACTTAGTGATAACATTAATCTTCCACATTGCAACTTGAATAACTTTTTGTATACACAATATTATGATGAGAAATCTTAGCCACGTCATCACCAATATGTCTTCTTCATATCCTCAACCTCAATTCTAAGAATAACAACTTTTCTAAGAGATATAACAAGTTTACTAAAACATGCCTCTATAAACTCTATCTCAGAATAGACATCACCAAAACTTACATAACTTCTTCTAGACTTATCATTTCTTCTTTCAATGTTAACTACATATACTAGATACTCAAAAGTATCTCCCATAACCTGAAATAGTTAGAATACTCAACTAGCCATCCCTACCAACTTGATATTTCCATTGTTCTTCTATCAAATACCATAGAAAATTGCTATGCTAACATTGATGAAAAACTTAGTAATGAATGTAACATATCATCATAGTAACATATCTACAATACTCCACCATATGAATATCATCAACATTCATGCTCTCAACAATATCACAACAATTAGATCTGACAATTTTGTTGGTTAGTTCTAGCCAACTCAAGGGATGAATATTATTTGTTTGAAAGTTTATTCAAGCCAACTTGAAAAGGTAAATCATATAAATATAAGGTCAATTTGAGGATTGAATAAGTAGAAGAGAAGAAGATGATAAAGGAAGTGAATTTGAAGTTTAACAGAGTTGACCAAGTTGCATAGATAAATTTGACCAAGGAGGATCAAGTATTTAAGATAGAACTGAGATCTATAATTAACAAAGTCAGTTGCATCAGCAATCAAGTCAAATCATTATTACTCTCTAATAATTATAACAATGAATCAAATCTCTTAATGGAGTCTATTTTGTAAATCCTCTAACAAGGTGGCATTTCTAGATTGAAATGTCTGAAGACCTCTAACAAGGCCACTCCTAATAGGATTAATTAAATCCTTTAACAAACCTAAAAAAAAAAAATTTAACCTTTAACAGGGTTGGCTTTTAACAGGGCTCACTTCAGAAGAGTGAAAAATGGTATCTAGTTGCAATTGGTAGTTTTCCTAAATTTGGTTTCCACGTTAAATTTTGATGTCTCTTGTATCCATGTTATTTGATTTGTGAAACTAATTTAATTAAGGTTAAACATAATAAAAATCTTAAGAAATGATAATTTCAGTATTTACCAAGTGATAGTAATTCTTAGTGTAAACTGAGTGTTCCTGTATTAACTGAGTTACAGCAGTATTTTAGTTTCAGCAGAGTTTTGGTTTTGTATTTATTGACATCTTAAGGGATCTTGGATTTTTTTTTTTGGTAATTTATTCACCCCTCTCCTCTTAGTTACTCCTCTACATTTCCAACAATTGATATCAGAGCTTTTGGTGCTTGCAGAGAAGGTTTCAAGGATCTAAGCTAAGGATCAAGATGCCTTACAAAAGGAAGATTCCTAAGTTGAATAGAGATAACTTCCAAGCATGGAAAGAACTCATGAAGCTCCATTTGAAAACCATTGGTGACATAGGCCTAAAATATTTAGAGAACAAATATGTAGCACTTGTTGGACCTTTGACTATGGATCAAGTTGTGGAAAAGAATAATCATAACATAATGATAATTGACATTGCTTCTGCTCTCAATTATGTTGAGTTTGATGAAGTTAAATATTGTTCTATTGCTCATGAAATGTGAAACAAGCTGAAAGATATCTATGGAGGTGATGAAAATGTAAGGAGAGCTAAGGCATAAAGTCTTAGAGGTCAGTTTGATCAAATGGAGATAAAAGAACATGAGAATATTGCACACTAGAGTGAAAGAATCAAAGCTATTGTGAGTGCAATCAAAGCCTTGGGTGGAAAAATTGATGATGTAACAGTAGTCAACAAGGTACTCAAAACTCTTCTTCCTATTTATGCAATTAGAGTTTTAGATATTCAAGAAATTAGATTAGATTTTAAGAATGATATAACTTTGGATGCACTAGTGGGAAGGTTGATAGCCTTTGAGTTAGATAACTTTGATAACTATGTTCCTAACTTTGGTAACATTGAATTTTCATTTCAAGCTAAACTATCACTCAAAAAGAAAGCTGAAAATCTAAAAGAAAAAATTTCAACAGTGAAGATGAACATGGTTCTAATGATGATCTTGAATGCATTGAATTATTTCTTGCAAGAAGATTTCCCAAAGACAAAGGAAAATACAAAGGAAAAATACCTTTCATCTTTTTTTCTTGTGAAGAAGTTGGTCGCATTGTTGCAAGGTGTCCAAACAAAGAAGTCAAAGAATAAAAGAAGCATGACAAGTAAAAAGGTAAGAAATATTTCAAAAGCTACAAAGACTACAAAGATAAAGGTAATAAATCTTGTTACATGGCTAAATATTCTAATAGTGGTAATGAAGATGAAATGGTTTACATTGTTGTTAGGGATGAATCAGATGATGAAAATGATAAGATGGTCCCCATTTCTCATTTTAGCAAGAATGACACATGGATCATAGATAGTGGTTGTCCTCATCACATGACTAGTTATAAATCTAAATTTGAGCACTTTGAACACTATGATGGTGGGAGTGTTAGATTTGGAAATGATAAACCTTGTTATGTGAAAGTAAAAGGTTGTATTGCACTAACCAATAAACTCAGATGTGGCAATGCTTATTGGTTTGAAGGATTGAAAAATAATCTCCTTAGTGTGGTACATTTAAATAACATTGGATTCAAGGTAGAATTCATGAATAGGAAAGCGTATTCGTGTAAATAAGTATTTACTATTTACACTTTACTTAAGTTTACTTAGGATAATTCATATTCATATTAGTTGTCATGTAGACACCTAGGAGTTTGCATATTCATATGAGTTGTCATATAGACAACACAATAGTTTGCACTCCAATTGAGCACATGTTGTCTACTACATATCTTTATGAGATACACATTTTTATTCTTATCCTCTCATTGTTTCATGTACATTCATGCACATTGGAGGATAATCCACTCTTGGTGGACATGTTCTTAGTTTTTGCTTATCTTTTTGCATGACTCCTAGTCATTTTGATTTCCTTCATATACAAGGCACTTCTACAATGTATTCATCCAATTATCTAATTAATTCATTTTCATTTGATCATATTTAGCCTCTCTTATGCTATCTCTTGAGCTTCTAGATCTTGGCATTTCATTCTTTCCTTGAGAAAATTCTTACAAAGCCAAGCTGGTGCATGGAAAAGGAAATCTAGTTGGGACTTGTAATCAAATAAGAGATCATCTATTTTACCTAGATCTAATTGAAAAATCATCTTTCATAGTTCAAGTAGAAGAAATTTGGTTATGGCATAAAAGGTTGTGTCATGTAAATTTTGATAACCTAGTCAACATAAGAAAGAATAAAAGGGTTAGAGACATTCCAAGCCTAAAGAAACTTGATATAGGCATGTGCAAAATTTGTCAAATTGGAAAGATAGGAAAGAAAAGTTTCAAAAGAAAGAATTATAATTCTAAAGAAGTTTTGGAGTTGGTTCATATAGACCTTTGTGAACCTATAGGCATACAAAGCTACTATGGAGATAAGTACTTTATTTTTTTTGTCGATGATTATTATTGAATGATGAAAATTATGTATTTAAAGGCTAAATTATAAAATTTTCAAAAGTACAAGTGGTATATGGCTAGAATTGAGAAAGAAACTAAAATGTTTAAGGTCAAATAGAGGAGGTGAATTCATCTCAAATAAATTCCATGAATTCTACAATGAAAGAGGAATCAAAAGATAGGTAGCTGCACCTAGTACACCTTAGTAGAATGGCATAGTAGAGAAAAAGAATAGATTAATTATGGATTGTGCAAGGACATTGATGATAAAGAAGAATTTTACTATCAAATATTGGAAGGAAGCAATCAACATAGTAGTTCATACCTTGAACTGATTTTAGTTGAAGAAGGACTCAGATCAAACACTTTATGAATTATGGTATGGCTATAAACCTAATATTTGTTATTTCAAAGTATTTGGAAGAAAATTTTATATCAAAAGGAATTAAGAAAAGGATAATTTGATGTGAAAAGTGATGAAGGCATATTCCTAGGATACTCCAATAAGAGCAAAGCATACAAATGTTTGAATCTATCTACTCACAAAGTTATAGAAAGTGCACATGTAAAGATTAATGAATTTGCAAGAGAGTGTGAAGAACAAAGCTAAAAAGAACCTAAAAATTATAGAAACTTTGTCTATTGTGAACCTGATATCTTACCATATATTCATGCCAATATAATTCAAAATTAGTATTCTTCACCACCTAAGTCTCAAAAATCCCTTGTTCAACCCGAGTTGCAACTAGTGTAACCTAAGTCAGAATCAGAAGGACCCGAGGCTCAGTCAGAAGGACTCGAGTTTCAGGCACTACAAACTGAGTCATCTGATGGACCCAAGTCACAAATATTAGGACCTGAGCATAATTTAGAAGATAATTTTGAGCAAGGTGGACTGATTAAAACAAGTCCAAAATCCAAAAAGAACTAGCCTAGACTTGTTGGATATGTCAGAAGGCATCATGCACTTGAGAAAATTGTGAGGGATATAATCAATCTGAGACTTTGTAGAATGTGATTTATGTGTCTTCTCCTTCATCCCAAAACATGGCCAAGCTACCAATGCATAAGTCTTTGATCTCATGAGAGAATCCAACTAAGAGAGCTTAGCTTTCTCTTGAGTCAAATAGTCACAAAAAACATCAAAGGATGTGTTGATATAAGATTTTTTTGAAGTGAAGAACCTGTAATGGAAAAATCATTATTTTGCCAATGATGTCAAACCTGTTACTTGCTGGTGAGATGATTTCTTTTTGGTCTAAAAGCTATCATTTATTTGATTGATGAAGAGGATTTGAGAAGAGGAGATAACAATAGCACCTAGAAAAGGGTTGAGTTATTTGGTATGTAAAAGAAGCACTAAGACTAAGTAAGACATTAATACTATAGTGAATTATTTATCTACTTAAAGTCTAGAATGAAATATTACTCAAGTTAATACTCGAAGAAGATCAAGTATCAAAAGTGTTTGTCAAGAAAATAGTGAAAGTTGATCAAAAATCAGTGGATGTCGAGTGAAAAATAAGAGGTCTTGAGAAAAGATGAAAATCAGTGCAAGCCAAGTGATTTCTAGTATATGTTGAGTAAATTCTAGTTGATGTCGAGCACCAATAAACTTTTTTGTTTCCTGAGTAAACTAGTGTTGACCAAGTGGAAGAACAGTATACAATCTGAGTGACAGCATATTGATGTTGAGTGCTAGTATTCATGTTAAATTGTAGATTTGATGAATATGAGTCAACTATTTTTTTTTCTTTAATATTGTGAAGCATGTGGAAGATAACTATGATGAGTTGGTGGCATAGAATTCAAGGTAAACTATTTTATGGCGAATTCAAGGAAGATTGGAGAAGAAGTTTCTAAAGAAACCAAATGAAAAAGTGGGTAGTTTCATTGTATCCTACCTAATCCTACCTAACCCTAAAATGGATGATTGTGGTTAATCAAAAAAAGATCTTAAATCTCTATTTATATAGAGAGTTGGTCAGAAGAAAAGGTTGCCATGTGTGAGAACCTAAGGAAGACAAGGAGTCTAGGGTATTTCTTCATTCAGTGGCTAAATAGAAGAGATTTTAATTGGCATCCAAAGAAAGAAAGCTTAAGAGTATGAATTCTTGAAGGGTGAACAAGCTATCAAAGTTGAAGTGTGTGAAAGACAAGTAGAATGGAGGACTGAAATAGAGATTTGTAATCTGCAAATGAGTTGTAATTTTTTATCAAATCAAGCCTTACTGTTACTTTATAATCATTGTATCAATCTAGGGTAAATCTTTTGGATTAAGGTTGACCTAACAATCATTTGTTAATCCTTTAACTGGGTGACATTCTAAGTGAATGAGCTAAATTCTTCTAACAAGGTTCACTCCTAATAGGGTGATTGAAATCCTCTAACCAAGTCACATTTTATAGTGTCTATTATAACCTTTAACAAGGTTGGCTTTTCAGAGGGCATCACTTCATAAGAGAATTAGTAGCATGTAACTGGTGGTTTTTCCCAAATTAAATTTCCATGTAAAAGCTATATGTAAAATGTGTTATTGAATCTATTATATTTCATGTTTATATTTTTGCAAAGTTTTTTTGACCTAGGACAGTAACCTACAAAGTTTGAGAGGTGTATGATCTAATGGATGAATGCATAATAATGTTTAATGGATATGGATCTACTAAAAATTGAAAACTTTTATTTGTACATCTAGACCTTGGATAACTAATTCACCCTACTCTCAATTATTCTAAAGAATTTCAACAATTGGTATCAAAGTTCCATAGTGCTTAAGAGGACTAGTTTGTAGGTACTAGAAGCAAAAGATCAAGATGTCAAAAAGAGAGGTACCCAAGCTTAACACAGAGAACTTCCCTGCACGAAAAAGTCAGATGAACCTACACCTAGGAGGTCTTGGATACCATGCACAATCTACCATCTCCATTGAGTATGTCAATCCTATTGGAGCCCTAACTACTAATGATCTTAAAAAGAAGAAAGAACACAATCAGACAATGTTGGAGATTTCCTCTGCCTTAAGTTATGCTAAGTTCAATGACATCAAGAGTTTTGATGGTGCAAAAAAGATGTGGGATGCTCTTCACACCATTTATAGAAGAGATGAAAATGTTTTGAGAGCCAAATCTAAAAGTCTTAGAGGCAAGTTTGATGATATGAGGATGCAAGAAGGTGAGAATGTTTCTCAATATTTCTCTTGAATAAAAGATGTTATTAATGCTATTAGAGGAGCTACTAGTAAGATAGATGATGACATTGTATTAAGAAAAGTATTGAGAACATTGTTTCCTATCTATGCTATTAGAGTTTTTTCCATACAAGAATTAAGATGTATACTAGGTTCTAATCTAACTCTAGAAGGTTTGGTAGGTAGGCTCACTACCTTTGAGCTCTCTAATATTGACAACTTCAAATTTGACAATATTGAATCTACTTTCAAATAAGTTGTCATTAAAGGAACCTAAAGAGAAGAATAAAAAGGTCAAATATGTTTCTAGTGACACTAACACTGAGGAGGAAGATGTAGAACAACTTGAAGCACTATTAGCAAGGAGATTTCATAGAGGCAAAGGAAAATTCAAAGGTAAGTTACCTATCATGTGTTTTAATTGCAATGAGGTCGGTCATATTTTTGCTAGATGTCTAGAGAAGAAGAACAATAGAAGTGGAGACAAATACAGAAGTAAAGGAGATGAGGATAGGAAATATTGCAAAGACAAAGGCAAGAAGTCTTGGTACATTGCAAAAGAGGAAACCAGAGATGGATCTGATGACCATGATGATGAAGTGGTGTATGTTTTAATGAAGGATGATTCTATTTCTGATGAGGAAACTACACTAGTGTCTTATCTAAACAAGAATAATAGATGGATCATTGATAGTGAGTGTTTAAATCACATTACTAAAGATAAAAGTAAGTTCATTACCCTAAATTATTATGATGGAAATAGTGTAAGGTTTGGTAATGATGCACCCTGTCTGATAAAAGGAAAAGGATCTATTAAGTTCATAGAAAAGATCTTGTGTGACAATGCTTATTATGTTGAAGGACGTAACTACAATCTGTTGAGTGTGTCACAACTAAATAGTTTAGGTTTCAAAGTTGAGTTTGAGAACAAGATAGGTAAGATCTATGATACTTATGGGAAACTAATTGGAAAAGGTGATCAAACTAGAGGTAATCTATTTTATCCTGATATGAATGATACTACTTGTCTTGTTGTAGAATTTTATGATGTGTGGTTATGGCACAAGAGGTTATGTCATGTTAACTTTGATAACTTAGTGAGTATTGGTAATATGAAAAGAGAGAGAGGTTTTCCTAAATTGAAGAAACCTGACAATATAATTTGCAAACAATGTCAGCTAGGCAAGATGATAAAATATAGTTTTGAAAGTAAGACTCACACCTCTAAAGAAATTCTAGAGATTGTTCATATTGACTTGTGTGGACTAATTAATGTGCAAAGCTACAAGGGTGACAAGTACATTATCCTATTTTTTGATGATTATTCTAGGATGATGGTAGTTGTGTTTCTAAAATAGAAATATAAAGCTTTCCAAATGTTTAAGTGGTACTTAGCTAGAGTTGAGAAGGAGAAAGGAAAAAACCTAAAAAAAATTGAGATCTAACAGAGGTGGATAATTTACATCAAATGAGTTTGAGATGTTTTGTAATGATGAAGGAATCAAAAGACAAACATATGCACCTAGGACTTCTCCACAAAATGAAATTGTTGAAAGGAGGAACATATATGTAATGGACTATGCTTGGACAATCATGATGGAGAAGAATGTTGCTTTGAAATACTAGAGAGAGGTTGTAAGTATAGCTATCTATACTTTGAACCGTGTACAATTCAAGAAAGGTACTCATTCAACATCTTTTGAATTATGGTATGGATACTCTCCCAATGTAAAAGATTTTAAAGTATTTGGAAGCAAGTGCTACATTCTTAAAGATTTCAAGAATGGTAAATTAGACACTAAAAGTGAAGAAGGTATTCCTTGGCTATTCCACAAGAAATAAAGCTTATAAGTGTTTAAATACTAACACTAACAAAGATGTGGAAAGTGAAAATGTGAAGTTTGATGAATATATAGAGGTATATGAGGCTGAACCTATGATGGAACAAAAGGAATATAAATATTTTTGATACTTTTATGAAGGTATGTCTGCCCATGAAGATGTTGTAAATCAAGTTATAAATCAACAAGAAGTTTCAATGACTATTGAGTCACATACAATGAATGTCGAGTTGCATTCAGGAACCAAGCTAGAATCTGGAACTAAGTTATAGACACAAGATGAGACACATTCTAATTATGAGATAAGTGTACATGAAAGAGAAGTTGAATCACCTAATAGAGAAGTACATAGTGATTCAAAAGTTGACAAACCTAATGAGGAAGGTAGACTAGAACCAAGATTTTCAAAGTATGTCAAAAGAAATCACCCTACTGAAAAAATTATTAGAGACAAATATGTTAGACCAATGATAAGGAACGTGATAAGAAGTGATACATGTTTACTAAGCATGCATGAATGTAAGATAGTGAAATATTACTTAGAAAATGTGGACTTTAGTAAATCCATGAAAGAAGAGATTGAGCATATTGAAAAGAATAAGATATGGACTCTAGTTCCCAAACCAGAGGACAAGAATGTGATTAGAACCAAGTGAGTATACAAGAATCAAGTTAGATGAAAATGGTGAAGTCACAAGGAATAAGGAAAGATCAGTTTGCAAGGGGTATGCACAAGAAGAAGGGATAGACTATGGAGAAACATTTTCCCCTATTGCAATATTGGAAGGAGTAAGAACTTTGCTTGCTTACTTTGCATACAAAGGTTTTGAAGTTTATCAAATGGATGTAAAGTTAGCATTTCTAAATGGTATATTAAAAGAATGGATTTACATAGAATAGCCAGAAGAATTTATTGATACTAACAACAAGAAAATGGTATGTAGACTACACAAAGCTTTTATGGTTTAAAGAATGCCCCAAGAGTATGGTATGAAAGGCTTCACAACTATCTTCTGAAAATTGGATTTGAGAGGACTAGTGATAATAGCAATCTTTACTTAAAGATAGAACTAGGTAAAGGTATTTTACTAGCTAAAATTTTTGTTGATGATAACATATTTGGATGTCAAGATGGATTATGTACTGCATTTGCAAATGAAATGAAGAAAAAAATTGAGATGTCTATGTTTGGAGAGATCAAGTTCTTTGCTAGTTTGCAAGTATATCAGATGAAATATGGTATATACTCAGTCTAAGTATGTGAAGTAAATATTGAAAACCTTTGGATTGGAAGATTCAAAATTAGTTAGCACACCTATGGTGATAGGACACAAGTTGTCAAAGAATGATGATTTAGTTGATGTGAATCAAACATTGTATAGGTCTACGATTGGAAAATTGCAATATGTAGTACATAGCAGACCTGACATTGCATTATCTATTGGGATTGTTGCAAGATTCTCTGCTAATCCTAAGGAGAATCATTTGATGGTTGTTAAGATAATTATGAGATATATGAAAGGAACAAAAGACTATGGTCTATACTACAAGAAAAATAAAAAATTTGAGTTGAGAGCCTACACTGATGCTAATTGGGCTTGAAACATTGATGACAGAAAGAGCACAAGTGGAGGAGCATTTTTCTTAGGAAAGAGGTTGGTCACCTAGACCAACAAGAAGTAAAATTGCATATCTCAATCTACTGTTGAAGTTGAATATGTAGCTATTGAAATAAATTATACAAATATTGTATGGATCAAATAGCTACTCAAAGGTGTGAAGGAGGAAATCATTGAATCTGTGGTACTTTATTGTGATAATGCAAGTTCTAGAAATATATCAAAAAACTATGTGGTGCACACAAAGACTAAGAATATTGCAATCACGTATTATTAATTGAGAGAGTTAGTTCAAGACAAAGAAGTGAGGATGGAATATGTGAATACAAAAGAGCATATAGTTGATATCTTCACAAAATCTTTACCTAAGGATGCTCATGAGTATCTAAGAGGTAAAGTGGGGTGAAACCCCTATCCAAAGCTACTTGAGAAGCATGAGAATTGCCTTGCATCAACTGAGATGAATGACATATGTTACACATGGATGTAGTGGATCTTACAGTAGGAGTTAACTAAAGTAATAAAAGAGCAAGAATAGAAGATTAGTCACAAGTTAGGTGATAAAGGGGGAAACTAAAATTGTTAACATCTCCATGTTGAGATGATAAATCTTTGGCATTGTTGTCAAAGAGGGAGATAGTGTACTTGATGTTTACTAAAGAGGGAGCTATATGCCCTATTAGAGGAGAAATGACTAAAAGAGAAATGCATCTACCTAGTAAGAGGGAGAAATTACTAAGAGAAATATAAGAACTAAGTAGATAGAGATAGATACCTAAATAATCAGAAAGAGGGAGATATAATTCAAAAGGAGAAGATTCGGTAAAGGAACTTGACAAAGAAAAGATCACATTACCCTACACAGAAGGACATATACTACACTAATAGAGGGAGAAGTTTCAAAGATTTATTTTCTCTTTGGTATTTTTGTTGGTATTGGTTTGCCATCAATGTCAAAGAGGGAGATTGTTGATATAAGATTGTTTTGAGGTGAAGAACTTGTAATGGAACAATCATTATTTGGACTTTGGCTAACTAATTCACCCCCACCACACCACCACCACCACCCCCCCCCCCCGCCCCTGATTTTAGTTATTCTAAATAATTCGAATAGGATGGCATGGTAAATCTATTACCCAAAGCATCTTTGGTGGGATAGAAGGTAGAAGAAAAAAATCGAAAGTCTCCATGAAGCTTAGAAAGAATCAAGTAAATGCACTCATTATCAGTCTTGGTTTTCCCACTACCCTGCAATAAAGATCTTTATTGTTTGAACTTCATCAAGAAGTCCTTGATGGATGGAAAATAATCTGGTAAAAGAGAGGTAAGCTCTGCCTCAATCTGAAGTGCTCTAAACTCATAAATGGTACCAAACAAGCCATCAAGCTTGGTCCACATAACTAGAGGGATATTGCACCCATCAAAATGAAATTGTAGACTGCTAGATAACAGTAAAGCAATCAATCCCATTGCCTCATCCATCTTGTTCCTATGTTGCATGACCTCAAAGGGCCACTATAAAATTAGTTGCACTATATCTAAATAAGACCACAATGCTTTTGACTGGAGAAGTCATGTCATCAGGAACTTCCATGTGTAATAGCTATGAGGGATTAGGAGTTCTAGACAAGAAGATGTCTCAACCACTTTTTTAGAAGGTATTGGATTTTTTTTAAAAAAATCTCTAGTTTATTGATGTAAATAATAGAAACAATAATATAAAACACCCCCCAGAACACAAAAAAATGAACCCTAGCTGCTAAAAGGAATGCATAAACAAAAAGAGAGAAAAAAGGATTTAGTTTCAGAATTACATGTACCTTTGAAAAATACTAATGAAAATAATATAAAATCTAGATAGGGCTCGAGAAGAGCTTTTTGGCACTTCTTTCAGATCAAAAAACAAAGTTATAACAAGTAAGTTACGCCACTCAAAAGATAGAAGACATCATCTGACTTCAAGAAAAAAAACAAGTACTAAACTAGGAAAAATTCCAAAAAATACCTACACCATCATCTCTATCTCTCAATCAGATTTCTGACACTTCTTTTGGATCGAAAAAACACCTATGTACGCTCAAGTTAGAGTGAATAAACTACTAGGGCCTCTATATAGAAAAACAAATTGTAATTTTCCAAAAAAAAATCTCAAAGGCCTAATTTTAAGCCCTCAGCCACCCCATGTGACTACAAGATCGAAGCCAAGTGGAGCAGTGGTGGAGGAAGGGTGGCACTGTTGGTGGTGGAAGAGATTGGGTAGCACCGAGTGGGTGGCAGGTAGTTTCATGATGGCACAAGCTAGCAAAGGACTGAGGTGTTTGAAACTGCATGCATTAACCACAAATAGTTTGGTAAACCACCATGTGGTTAGTGTAACTGCTATAGTGGGTGTCATAACTATAGTGGTGAAAAATCCACTATTTTTTTTATTTTTTATTTTTTTTGCACAAAATTGCATTGGAATGTGTACTAGAGGTCGTATGACCCTCGTATGCAAAAATAATTTGGCTCCCCAACCAATGTCCAAAATTGACAAATTTTATATGAAAATGGGGTCTTTGATGCCTTCTAAATCCAACCATGAGTCTATTTGGCTTCAAAGTGCTCCAAAAATTAGAGACACCCTTATTTTCATAGAAAATACTCAAAAAATGCCAAGTTTGTTCTATCAAACCCTCATTCTTCTTTTTCTTCAAACAAGAACAAGTAGTCATAGGCAAGGCTCTGCTACTATGTAGAATTTGATGATGAAAAAATTCATAGATCCTTGGATTGTTGAGATTATGGGTGTTGCACACATTGCATAATATTGCTTAAATTTTATTATTTTATTTTATTATGTAATGTTTTATCTAGGAGCACCTAGATGGATGTGCAACATTTAAATATTCCTATGGGATATACTTAATGAGTTGTATTATGACATTGTGATAATATTTCATGTAATTATTTAATATTGGGGAAAAGAAATCAATGTCCAATATTAAATTTGGGGTCAATGGTTAAGTAGCACATGGTTTATGTAATAGCACTTGGTGGTTTTGTGGGACTTGTTACTATATAATTAGCCACAAGGGTAGTTGTTGTGTCAGAAGATAAAATAAAAGAAAAGAAAAGAAAAGAAAAAGCAAGAGTCGAGCAGGACAAAGCTTGACAAGTTAGCCAAGGGAGCATTTGTGAAGGTTGGAAACATGGCATGGGATGTGTTGATTCATGTTTGTTCACATGAATTTATCAATTGTGGCTATGGCTTTGATGGCTTCCATGGTTGTATTGTAATGATATTTTTTGCTAAATAATACATGGTGATGGATGCTTTTGGAAGCTTGGTTTTTCCCTTAATGAGGGTTTCCCAGGGTATAAATTGTGTCATAATTTTTGTGGGTATGTTGTCTATTATCTTGCATGTGGATTTTAATTCCATATTTATTTTAGATCTATTATGGGTTATGTGGAAACAATTATACTTTTGTTTCAAGTTTCCTTACAAGTGGTATTAGGGCTATGGTTTTATTGTTGTAACCCTAGATTGAATCCATGGGAATGCATGAGAGGATAAAATAAAGAACAAGATATATGAGTTTTTTATTGTAGATCTGAAGGTTTTGGATCTCCTATTATGATGGGATGTTGATAGATTTTGGGCATGTGAAATTGTTGGGAAAAAGGGTTTTTCGGATGTTTCATTTAAATGAGGGTTTTAGTGGGAGCTTACAAAAATGACCTCCTAGGTAAAAACAAACCTCATCATTGGATCTGGGTCGACATTTCTATAAATTTTGATATTTAATATGCCTTAGTTTGGCCATGTTCAAAGGAAATGAAAGGATTTTTTTAGTTTCAGCCCATGATGGCCGTCAAATTTAATCCTATCAAAAATTTTGTCACAAAAAAATAAATATAGAAAAATCGCAATGAAAATAGTAAAAATACTATCTTAGTAAAATAGCCATAACTTTCTATCAGAATATCGGATTGCAGACTTCTTATAGGCACTGGAAAGCTAATATAGAGCACTACAACTTGGTGTAGGTTTGGTTATGTGATTTTGACATTTTTTTAAGTTTTAAGAGCCTAAAATTTAGATGTTATTTATTTTGAGCATAAATTAGGACATAACTTGGGCATACGGAGTCAAATTTTGGACTTCGAATAGTCAAGAAAAAGCTCTTGGAGAGATCTACACAATGGTTTAGATTTTGTACAAGTTTGACATGGTTTATTTGGTGATATATTGATCTGAATAGTTTATGATATATATTGATTATGGTAGCATTATAATTTTATGACATTATATGTTTGCAAAATTAAGATTTGATGTCATTATATACTCAATTCATATTTTAGATTTGTCTCATGATGATATGGTTATCAGTGTTTGGTTTGGATATGTATGATGACTTGTTGGGTTTTCAAGTTGTGCAGTGTTGTAAGTGGTCTATACTTACAGGTTGCATTTATGGCTTGGATATGGGTTGTCTTTTCCCATTGAGCTTTCATTATTGATGTCTATTTAGATTGGTGGCTTGGATTTGGGTTGTCTATTCCCTAAGTCACAATTTTCTAATTTTTCTTCATGTAGAAGGGATGAGATGTTGTTACCAGTTATATTCATGGTGGAGGATTGTGGTTGACTATTTTATGTTGACAGGTTGGATATATTGAGAGTTAGTTTCTCATTTTATGGATGTGATTATGGTGTAATGAATTTTTGGCATGACATGATTAGATAGACAGGTAGATCCTTGATGTTCATTAGTTTGGATTTTTGATCTGGATATAGTGGTATATCTTCTTGGTTGAGGATCATGGTTATTTGATTTCTTTTGAGGAGCTCATGATGTGTACTTTGAGTTCTTTGATAGTTTGATGCCTTGGTTGATTCTCATGGTTAGAAGATGGCTTTTCATCATGATGTCATGGATAGCTTGGATACACTATTTAGTGGGAGCTTGTGACAGTAATGAGGTGATAGTGTAGGATTAGTTCCTGATTCGGTTTGTATCTTCTTGGTTTGGAGATTTTGTTTTCACTTTGTATTGCCACTTTGGTTGTGTGAGTGTAGACCTAGAGGATCTTCATGTAGGAGATGGATTGTATGATGCCATTAATGATTTAGTACCATGGTTGAATGGGAGTTTTTTGGTATTGATATATTTATTGAGTGTTTGTAGATGTTCGAGATTCATCTTAGATCCCATTGTTGTAGAAGCATCTTTGACATTTGCATGGTGCACTTGGTTATCTTCATGGTGTGTGAATATGGTTAGATCTTCAAGACTCATGGAATTCTTGGTTATCTTCATGGTGTGTGGAGATGGTTTTCTTCATGGTGTGTGGAGATGGTTGCATCTTGAGGACTAATAGGGTTCTTAGTAAAGGTGTGATTTATGCTTTCATTTGACATGTTATCCTTGGTGTGAGGATGGTCTTATTTTATGTCATGGTATACTCTTGATACGTGTTTAGAGTTTTGACATATTATGGTGTGTCCATATGGAACATGTTATCTTTTTGGTTGAGATGGTTTAGATCATGTTGTCATGTTTATGTTTAGTCTCTTGGTATTGAGTACATTGATCATAAGCTAGATACTTCATGATATTGCTATGTTTCATTTGGAGTTGGCATGGATTGATTAGTTATAGGTGCTCATGGATACTTAGAGACATTGGTGATGTTGATTTCTCTTAGATCAAAGAAGTATTTGTCAGGATAGTTGATGGTTTCAGCAGGAGAGTCTGAGGGGCATTCACCTTATATGGACTTGAGAGGAGATTTTTCTTATATGAGTCTTGGTTGGATACTTGGATATCTTGATGAGCATTCTCATTTTCCACTCTTGGTATATTCGATGGTTTGCTACTTGAGAGGTATAGCCCATTGTTTCTCTTAGGTACATTAAATTTATGCTTGTCTTTCATGGATATGGATCTTGAGATACAATACATAAGTTAGTTCTAGAGGGTTCATTTAAGAGATGGTTTAGCATTGGTTATCTCCATTTGCATATGTTGTTATGCTGGTTGAGATTAGGAGATGGTTTTATATTTCCTGCATATTCCTTGGATTAGGAATGGTCATTCCTTGGTTTAGGAATGGTTTATGAGTTTGATATTCTTGTGAGAGGCTTACATCCATGATTAGTCATATGGTATGATTTTGGTGTTATTGTGGTTTCTTGGTTGGGGTTTTATGGAGGAGATCATACTTGCACAGTTTACATCTAGAGGTGTGTGTAGAAGGACATGATACAAGTTATGATTTGCATGGTTTCTCTTTGGTCTTGGTTATCTTCCTAAATGTTTGGTTTGCTTACATTGGATTTGAGATTGGTTGGAGATTATGATCATTGGTTTGTGCTCATGTATGTCATGTGAGAGATTACATGGTTATTCATTTATCTCTTTCCTCTATTTGTTGTGGAGAGCTTGGGAGACTATTGGAGATTTTTTATGACAGTTCTTCTTGTAGGTTATTGGTTTATGTGTTGTGGATGTCATTGAGACTACATGGATTCAATTCTTTGAGATTTTATGAGTGGATTGGTTATGATTTGGCATTATCTTTTGTACTAGGAGCTTCATGGTATATATGTGGTAGGTATTTCTCTTGAGTCTTGTGATTGCAAGTTTCAGATTGAATATTTTGATGAAGTGATATTCACTTGGTATACCTTTGGAGGTATGGATAGTTGGATGGGTTTGGCACTTGATGTGGGTGTTATTTCAACTATGAATATTTTGACAACTATGGATACATGTTATTACCTTTGGATCAAGATTTTGTGCTTGGCATTATAGTTGGTACAAGATTTTATGATCTTCTAATGCGACAAGTTGGGTGGCTTTCTCTTTGAATGACTTCTATATGTGTCTAGTGGTAGTGGCATAATAAGATGTGACTTCATTCATGTTTGAGATGTTGGATACTTTGATTTTGTTGCAGTACCAGGATTGAGCACATGGTGCACTTTGATCCATGATGGTGGATGTGCTAAGAGGGATTATTCCCTTGTTCATTTATGTGGCTATAGATTGACCCTATGTAATGTATACAACAAGTGGGAGATTGTTGAGATTATGGGTGTTACACACATTGCATGATATTTCTTAAATTTTATTATTTAGTTTTATTATTTAATGTTTTATCTAGGAGCACCTAGATGGATGTGCAATATGTAAATATTCCCATGGGATATACTTGATGAGTTGTATTCTAACATTGTGATAATATTTTATGTAATTATTTAATATTCGAGAAAAGAAATCAATGTCCAATTTTAAATGTGGGGTCAATGGGTTAGGTAGCACATGGTTTATGTAATACTACTTGGTGGTTTTGTGGGACTTGCTACTATATAAACAGCCACAAGGGTAGTTGTTGTGTGAGAAGATAGAAGAAGGAAAAATAGCAATAGTCAAGCAGGGCAAGGCTTGACAGGTTAGCCAAGGGAGCATTTGTGAAGGTTGGAAGCATGGCATGGGATGTGTGGATTCATGCTTGTTCACATGGATTGCTTGGTTGTGGCTATGGCTTTGAAAGCTTCCATGGTTGTATTGCAATGATTTATTTTTTTGAATAATACATGGTGTTGGATGCTTTTGGAGGTTGGGTTTTTCCCTTAGTGAGGATTTCCCAGGGTATATCTTGTGTCACAGTTTTTGTGGATATGTTATCTATTCTCGTGCATGTGGATTTCAGTTGCATATTTATTTCAGATCTATTATGGGTTATGTGGAAATGGTTATACTTTTTGTTGGAAGTTTCCTTACATATATATCTTGCATGCAAATAACCTGTTACAAGTAAGGAAGGTGAAAAGAGAGAAAACAAGAAAATTGAATTTCCTTGGGCAAAACAAAGTGAATAAATTTACAACCAATCAATCCTTATGAGGGAGATCAAAAACCTAAAAGAGAAACCCTAAGAGGTAAATGAAATTTAATAATTACTTATTAATTATTAAACGGAAATGCAAGCACAAAAAGAGAAACCTTAAGACGGGAGTAAAGGTAATTTAATAAATTAAATTAAATTAACCTTTTACTCTGACAATAAATACTAATGGTAATGTGAAAGTCATAATGGACTAAGAATCCAATCAAATTACACAAATATAATTGCCTTGTAAGCTAGATACTTGGAGGGAATATTACTTCATCCATAAGAAACTTAATAAATTTTCTATAACTGAGTGAAAAATAGTTTATTAAACATGTATCAAGTAAGACTCTAGTTCTCATGGAAGCATTAGATATATCCCACATAAGAAGCATATAGTTATCCTTTAAAGAAATTCATGGAATGAATTACTCCCTAAATCTATCAAGAATAAAATACCCTTAACAAAGATTCCTTACTTATAAAGTATCATACAATCTAACAACCATATCAAACTATAAAAAATGATTTAAGCAGTGATCAATGCAAAGAAAATAAAGTGACCAACTTTGATAATTTACTTGTAGGAATAGGAGGAGGCTAGGTCAGTTAGTAGTCATGGTAGTAGTAATATAGTAATAGTACTAATTATACATACTATACTATATAGAGGGATACTATAGTGTGATCATAAATAATAACTAGGCCTAGGTCTATTCATGCTCATTATATGATCATGTACTAGACAATCCAAATAATCCTTTATCGATCTTAGCAAAATCCCCATAAACTCCTTTTTGTAGAGAAGGAATAAAGGGAAAAGGACAAGGAAGGGCCTTGTATACATGGTGTAGTAGAAGTGGCTTACATGCAACCACATTAGTTGCCAGCTAGAGTAGAGGGAGGTTGCATTGTAAAGTTTTACTAAGTTTATATCATATTTAACTTATGAATTTTCTTTCTCAGAAATCTATAGGTTGAATGCTTGAATATTTCAGATTTCATCTTGTCTGTGTGTGTGTGTGTGTGTGTGTGTGTGTGTGTGTGTGTGTGTGTGTGTGTGTGTGTGTGTGTGTGTGTGTGTGTGTGTGTGTGTGTGTGTGTGTGTGTGTGTGTGTGTGTTTGTGTGTGTGTGTGTGTGAGAGAGAGAGAGAGAGAGAGTGATATGTTGCAAGAATTTCTCATGTGTGCCCAGAAAATTGAAAAAATAATGAAATGCTTATAATCATCAAACTATACTATTGTTCAAACCTTGCTTGATATTATTTAATTTTGATATCAAAAAGAATGAGTTCTTTTGAATATGTAAATCATATGAGAAGGTATAGGGGTGAATGGGCATGTCTCTAATTAGAGATATGACCATTTGTCATTGTATCTATTCATAGATATTTGGAACTTAACAAATGCTAATGTTGAATGTAATGTATAAGCAACGATTCATTACTTGTGTGGTGCCCACACATAGAACTTGCATGATAAAAAATGCTAAATAAGGATCAGCATTTTTTTAGACAAGCCAATAATCATATGGAATAACCAAGATCAACATCTTCAACCATGTCGACTATTATATATCAAATACATCTGAACTTTTATCAATGAAATATACATATATATATATATATATATATATATATACACACACACACATGAATGCATCATATATATTTAGAATCATCCATTTCATACCTTCATCTATACACAATGTCTTTCCAATTTATTTCTACTCACATGCCCATTTCATTTCATACGATTATCTGAAAATTGTATCAAATTTGATTGATGCAAATCTCTAATTATCAATCGGAGCAATAAATTTAAGGGCAAGTAAGAAGTGTTGAACATCAAATTTTGATTATTTTTCTTAATTACAAAGGAAGAGGCATTAAGAATAATATTTAGTATGATTTCTTTAATGAAATTTCTTCTTTTCCTTATCAATATAAATTGACCATGTCAATTTCAACAACATAGATTTTAGAGTAGAAAGAAACTAGAAAGACAAAGATTAAACCTATGGTAAAATGTATTTTCAGACCTAAACAAAATAAAATAAACTAGAAAGACATTGTGTATAGATGAAGGTATGAAATGGATGATTCTAAATATATATGATGCATTCATGTATATATATATATATATATACATGAATGCATCATATATATTTAGAATCATCCATTTCATACCTTCATCTATACACAATGTCTTTCTAGTTTATTTCTACTCACATGCCCATTTCATTTCATACGATTATCTGAAAATTGTATCAAATTTGATTGATGCAAATCTCTAATTACCAATTGGAGCAGTAAATTTAAGGGCAAGTAAGAAGTGTTGAACATCAAATTTTGATTATTTTTCTTAATTACAAAGGAAGAGGCATTAAGAATAATATTTAGTATGATTTCTTTAATGAAATTTCTTCTTTTCCTTATCAATATAAATTGACCATGTCAATTTCAACAACATAGATTTTAGAGTAGAAAGAAACTAGAAAGACAAAGATTAAACCTATGGTAAAATGTATTTTCAGACCTAAACAAAATAGTTTCCTTGAGGGAGATTTTTTTGACAACCTTGTGCTTGCATTGGAAACTAACTGCATTCAATAAAAAACCAAAATGTTATAATGGTTAAGTTAGACTTTGGGAACCTTAATAATACAATGCATTGGAGATTCATCCCAAAAAGTGTTACAATGTTGGGGTTTGTTACAAGTTATGTAAACATGTTGATATCATGTTCAAAGATGCTACTACCAAGTTCATAGTTAATAAAGATATGTTTGATCCATGTATTCTAATGACATAAATAGATAATGTCTCTCCTTGTATTCTTTCTAAATGGAAACAAATTAAGCCTGAATAAATTTCTCGTTACCTAGGTATGTGCTTTTGGTTGTGAGTGTCTCTTTAAAATATGTGAAGGTAGTCCTCAAGAAAATTAAATTTGATTTTCTTTCCTACAAAAATGCATTTCTCTCTTGAGCCAGCTTTTAATATTATATTCTTAGCTTCCTACTCTTATTAACCCTCTTGTTGAATGCCCTCTAAAATTTTCTATGAGACTCATCTTATCAAACTAGTTCACCACTAATTATGGTTTAATTAAAGTGACAAGGATAAGTTCCTATACACTTTTCCAAACCCAAATGTGGTTTTGGCATTATTGGACCCTGAAACCAAGGAATCTATTTGGCAACAAAATGCATAATTTGGGCTATGAATGAAAATGTACCATGGAAATCTTTGGCATGTTTCCCATCTAATAAACCTCAATAAAAATAAAAATGGTTAATTATAACATAAAGTACAAACTCTTTTTGAATCCATTTTAGCAAATTAGAGCTTCTTGCTCCTTATAGTGTATTTGGAAGGCATGACTTGACAAGTTTACACATTTTTTAATTGGAAAGACTACTTAGTTGAACATTGTCTTAATGGTTTTGGTTACTCTTTTATTCAATGGAATAGATTGATTTGATACCATGGATAGTCTCTTGTTCTCTCATTTTCAAAACAAGCCTACCTTAAATTATTCAAGAAAGAAATTTGACAATTCGGCAATTTGTGGCATTTTTCCTCCATGAAGTGCAATAACTAGCTAAACATTAAGAGAAATTTTGGTGTACACAATAAATTTAATGACTTTATGTGGAAGCTTTGGTCTCCAGTGATTTGCCTATAAACCTTTGCACCACTTTAAAATGTAGTTTTTTTCTAAGGATTGGTGTTGGTTTTCATTTTGGTTTATTTTCACTAAAAGAAATATACCTAAGTATATTACCTATATTTCCCTTAAATTAAAGTCTTAATAAAATATGGAAGTAAAACATATTTAAACTAATGTCTAAATTCTTGCTTCAAAAAATCCTCATTTTAAATTCCTAGTTGGTGATAGATTAAAATGTGAGTATTCAGTTAGATAAATGTTCATTTTTCATAAATAAATAAAAATTCTTAATTATATTTTGGAGATTTTCTATGGAACAAGAAAAAATGGAATGTTAGATCTTTTAATTTTTTACTACTATCTGATCATGATTTATATTGGAAAGAGGTTATTTTGGGCTTTAATATTAGAACATTATTCTTGATTCTATGAGACATATGAAAGAAACTAGAAAGGCATTGTGTACTGATGAAGGTATGAAATGGATAATTTTGGAGTGCTCAATAATGAATAAGATTACTGCAAAGTCGTAGATAACAAGGGAATAGAAACAAACAAACTATTTATTCACTCCTGAATCCTAAATGATCTTATCAATTGAAATGGGCATGTGAGTAATAAGAAAATAGAAATGAATTGTCTACAAATGAAGGTATGAAATGGACAATTTTAGAGTTCTCAGTACAGACACTCAACATTCAATACTTATCCACTAAAAAATCACTTCAAACATGTAGATCACAAGGGCACAGCAAGAAGAAAAATAAAATTGTAGGCACATAGATCACAAGGGCACAACAAGAGACATTACATATATTCAATCTTGAATCCCAAATGAATAAATGGGGCATAAGCTATAACACACACAATTCAAATTTAATAAATTCTACATTCCCTTCCAAAATAAAATCAACTATCATTTTCATGGAAAAAGAAAGAAAGAAAACCTAATTCACATACATTATTAGCACTCATTTTCAAGTTGTTGTGTGATACTAGATTTCAAGAAAATTGTGCTTGATTGCATGTGTTCATTGTTTGTTGTGCTTGATTTGGGGATTTGGGAATTTGGTGATTTCAATGCAACTATCCTTCTCGCAGTCAAAATGGTTATGTGCAGACAGAGATAGTTTTTGTGTTTGCAGTTTGTTTCAAAATTATTTGTCTTTTCCTTTTTTTTGTTTATATCCCTAATGTCGTCACAATTGCAATGACCCATCACAATTGCAATAGTGTTAGGGATACAAACAAAAAATTCCAAAATCAAGTTATATTTCCTTTATCATCACAAATCACAATCGCAATTTGGGATCAAATGTAGTAATGATAGTTTTTCCATCTACAAACTAAACATTAGATATGTCTTCATTGTTCGGTAACAACATTCCTTGTACTCTAGGGGATAGAGTATCATCTCTCAAGAGGTAGTCTAAGGAGTCTTTTTCTATCACAAATAGGGATGGAACAAGGGGATTTACCCTTTCCTAATTGATCTAGATAACTCAAAGAATCTTGACCTTGCTCCATCTATTTCCAAAATTGGCTTGGCATCAAAAAGTAAGGTAGAAATCATATTAGAAAATTAGGGAAGGAAGCCCAATGCATCCATAATTTCAAGAATATAATCTCATTCAATCCTTTCATAGGCCTTTTTATAATCTATAAGCAGTATTCCCCCTTTTTTCCTAGGTGATTTGGCCTATTCCATGATTTTCCCAACAAAAAATGAGGTTTTCAAGAATTTATCTACCTTTCACAAAACTAGTTTGAGTTGGATTGATTATTTTAGAAACCACGTTTTAAATTTTGAGGGTCATTAATTTGGCAAAGATCTTATGTAACACATTTAAAAGGGTAATGATCTTTGATTTTTAATGTGAGTTTTTTCTTCATCCTTGGGAATCAATTTGATTAACCCAACATTTATATCATATCCAATGGATTCTCTTATGAAGGCTTCATTATAGATTCTTAGTAAATCTTCACTGATCTAATCAAAAAATAAATTAATAAGTCAACTGAGAGCTTGTCTGGACCAGGTGCTTTTTCATTATTGAATTTTGAAATAGCACATTTTATTTCATCTACTGTTAACTCCCTAGTAGTTGATTTGTCCTCCTCAGTGGATATCTTTTTATGGAGAATACACCTAATTTTGTTCCTTTGAATTATCATTCTCTCTCTATTATCTTTACAAAAAAAATTTTACTATAAAAGTTACATTAAGGAATTAAGTATATTCTCTTGGGAAGTAAGAATGTTCTCTCCCTCATAGGTGCAAGAAATCTTATCTCTAGCATCCTTCACTTTGGAGTGAAAACTTAAATCCCATGTCACCTAAGTTAATCAAGTAATCCTTGACCTAATTATTGCACCCCTAACTAACTTGGCTTGGATTTTCTATAAATAATCTCTAATGCTATCAGTTATGTCAAACACTTCATGATCTAATGGGTTTTTTAAGAATATTCCTTTGCAACTAGAAGGTGGTTGAATAAGAACTTTTCTTCTCTCCTAGAATCTTTGGCTTTCTTTCTGCCAACAACCTTAAACATGCTCTATCAGAACTTGGTATTATGAACCCATCTATCCATCTTATTGTTGTGCTTCACTATATAACTATTGTACCAAGAAAAAATATTAAGTACAACAATGATATAATTATCTTAAAGTAAGGAGGCACTGAGAGAGAAGCTCAATTTCTTCATAGGATAGTCCCCTTCATTTGAATTTAGGAAGATGTTAAAGGTAATTGGATGATGGTCTAAGAGGATGAAAGGGAGGACCTTCACACTATTCTCTTTAGGGTTTTTGGAACAACCAAACAAATTTTTTTTGAGGTAAAATCTAACCATCTTGTTGTAAATTATTCTTTCCCCCTTTTGAATTTGGACCATGTAAACCACACTCATTTTGATTTGATCTTGAGTTCAGCTAAAGGATCAAATATATTAAGTTTAGGTAGTATTATGTACTAGAAGAATTGCTCATTTCCTTTCTAGTTAAGTCTTAAACCCCCACCTTTTTTTTAGGCCTTTCAATCATGTTGAATTTTCCTGCTACTATCCAAGGAAAGTTGGGCGATCTATAAGCCACTGATAGATAGAAATCATCTCATTCTGGTCATTAGTGACATAGACACAACAAATACTAAACATAGATTTTTTGACTTCCAATATAATCCATACTTCTATGTTACATGGGGAACAATCCCACTCAATGATTTATTTCTTCCACCTAGGGACTAGGTGTATATGAGAAATATGTTAGCAAGAGGAATACTAATCTATTAAAAGAACAAAGCATTAACTAACAAAATTACTATAACATATAAGAGAGACCAAAAGAGAAACCCTCAAATGAGAATATGAGCCATAGAATGGCCCTCTCAATGAGATTATTCTCTTGATGTATGGATGAGTCTAATGGATTAGTTTGGTAGGATTATGGGATGTACACTCAAGCTTCAAACTAGCTTCAATGGAGATTTTTGGGATTTTTGGTGTGGATGTATGAGATTGGTATAAAACTTGGTCTTAAAATGGCATTATAACTTTAGCTCAAAAGTTGTGATGAAATGGCTTGGGAGGGGATTCAATTTATAGGCTAAGGGCTTGAGGGATGGAGGGTTAAGATGCAAGGAGAGATGAAAGCTTAAGGAGGGCTAGGATGCACTCAAAGGGGAGCACATGGATTGTGCTTGTTTAGCACCAATTAGGGTGTGACACATGTTACAGGGTGAGTGGATGGAGGCAAGAGGATGGATTAGTCAACAAAGGAGGCTCAAGGGATAATATCTTCATAAAGACCCTTCATAATGGCTTGTAAGAGCAATGAATGGGCTTGTAAGAGTTTTTATGGCTTTTGTAAGAGCATTCATGGCTTGGTGGTTGGGATATTTTGGAGGGAGTTGAGATTGTTGACTTTGCTTGGCTTAGGAAAGTCTTAAGCTTGCTTAGGGAATGTGACAACATTAGGGGGTGGATTAGGCTTGGGTTTAGGATTAGATTAGGCTTGTTAGAGATATGCAAGTGGATGGCATTCGTGAGGGTGGGTGAGTTAGTGGCTAAGCTTTGTTAGTATGGGTGGATGGGGTGGATTAGGCTAAAAAGGGGGTTTAGGATAGTTTAGGGGTTATTAGATTTGAGGGCTTTATTTATCAAATAGATTTATTTAATAAATGAGGATTTTGGAATTTAAATAGAAGAAAAGGATTAATTGATAAATAATAGGTTATTTGATTTATCAATTAGGACTATAGATGATTAATTTAATCAGCTAGGGGATGGCAAAAGATTAATTAAATAGGAATTCAATTAATGATGCCTTTAGAGATAACTAAATAGGATTACCAAAGTGGTGTAATCAGATTTAGATGTCTACATTTTGCCCCTCTTTGACATAGTGTTGAGACAACACTATTTCAAAGAAGTTCAAATGAAAAAGACACGAAGAAGATGTTTTAGCAACAAGGTTGCCCCAGTCTTGAATAAGAAGAGGAGAGACTAGACGTAGAGATGCCCCCTCAAGAAGGTGACGAGGAGAGAAAATGAGGCTCGACGGCTTCTTGAAAAATACAAGAATTTAGGATGGGACGACGAAGAGTGGCTTAAGAGAAGAGGAAAAATTAGCTCAAACTCTCACTACGAGAGAATGATAAAGGGGAAAATCAAAGGCACAAGAGTAAATAAGATTAAGACTTTCAAGATTGGGGGGAGGATGAAGGAGCAGAGTGCTATAAAAAGGAATCCAGGATAGGGAGATGGATGAGGGGATTATAAAGCTGATGCAATAGGATTTCAAAGAGTCAAATTGGCGAAAGATGGATTTCGAAGATCCCTAGGACTAGGATTGTGGATCTCGAAAGATGAGGCTTGGTGGATTGATTGGATTGGTGGATCCCTAAGACTAGGATTGTGGATCCTTAAAGCTAAAAGTGAAGATTGATTCAAAGAGATACTGATGCATAAGCTGGGGTAGGAGAGATGGATGTTGGATATGGATGGGGGATAATGGAGATGAAGGGAAACCATTGAAGCCTTTTGAGCAGGGGGATACTTCAAAGAGAAGTACCACCATGTAGTTGAGCACTAGATTTGCTATAGGACTGTTGGTTAATTTCCAAGTTTACCAAGAACATCAAGGCCTTTTCACCAACTGTCTAGAGGACTGATGAACTGACTCAAAAAAAACACACAAGGATTCCCCCAGCATCACACATGAATCTCGAAAGAATCAGAGTGGAACCGACACTAGGTAACCCACAAGCAGAAAAGAAAAACAAACAAAAGACTTGATCAAGACCTTACACTCAGATTGCCCCATTCGCAGCATACCATGATATGGAAGATCATGGTAACCTTGAGGAGGGAACAAAAAGATTTTTTGGAAAAGATACTTCAAGACCCAAAAGGGAAGATTCCAAATCAAAAGAAAGTGAAAATCCAAAAGAGAACCGTTTGCCAACGAGATGGGTAGGACGAGGTACTAACAGACCAAGATCAGACATAAGGAAAGCTATATCCTACAAGGATCTATCGAAGAGCACCTAAGCTAATGGATCTGGATGAGTGATGCATCTGGCAAGCTGAACCAAGAAGGATAACACTTTGGTGATAGGAAATCTAGCTAAAGGATGCATTGGAATAGCTAACCGAGGGTTGTGCGATGTGTGCAAGATGTTGATCAAGGAGGAACTGACACTAAAGCTGGATAGATACAATGGTACTAAGCAAAAGAGGATGTACAAGCTGATGGACCAAGATATGTTACAAATGTACAAGGTTGTTCATGTTTGGGTTTTGTGAGATGGAAATGTTTGTGAAGGGTGGGATGTCTGCAATAGTTCATAGGAAGATAGGTAGATGGTTTGCAAAAAGCTTAAGGAAAATGGGATTCTTTGTGTGCATGTGATAGGATACAAGCTAGGATACAAGATTATTTACAAGCTGGAATATGGTACAAGCTTTGGACAAGATTTGGATATACAAGATATGATACAAGGGATGATACAAGATTTACAAGCTATACAGGAGGTATTTACAAGCTCCATTAGATTTTGGATATTTGGTTGGAACACCAAGGGAACAAGCAGGTGTTTTATGGGATGGTGGGTGAATGGATGAAGGATAGGATAGTGATAGATAATGGATTAGTCTTAGTACACAAGGCACCTGATTTACCAGGCTTTCACCGAGGTACCTATCCAAGGTACTTGAATTGCCAAGTTTTCACCATTGGACACTTATTTCTCTTTACTATTTTTTTTTTTTTTTTTGTATTTTTCAAAAGCTAGATATACCAAGGATCTTCAAGCATAAAGCTTCTTGAGATGAACGATGTTAGTAGGATAATTCAAGAGTTCTCCTTCTAGTGTAGATAGCTGATAGGCTCCGGAGCCAAAGGATGCAGTGACAATATAAGGACCAAGCCATGTAGGTTCAAACTTGCCTTTCTTTTCTCGATCTGCTTGGACTTTCATGTTTTCTTTGAGGACCATGTCACCTGACTGAAAGTGTCGTGGAAGCACCTTCTTGTTGAAATTCCTTTTGAGACGAGTTTGATAGATGGTGAGATGATCATAGGCTTGTTGTCACTTCTTGTCTAAGAGATCTAGCTGGGTGAGCCGAGCTACTCTGTATTCTTCATCTGATATTTTCCCTTGCAAAGATATGCGCAAGGAGGGAAGTTCAACCTCTATAGGTAGTACTACTTTGGTACCATAGACTAGGGAGTATGGAGTTGTTCCTGTGGATGTATGGAAGGAGGTTTGATAGGCCCATAGGGCTAGATTTATTTGTAGGTGCCAATCACGACCGGAGTCATTGACAACTTTCTTTAGGATTTTGAGGAGGGTTTTGTTAGTTGCCTCTACCTGGAGGTTACCTTGTGGGAAATATGGGCTAGAAAAGTGGTGATGGATGCGAAGGGAAGTGCATAATTCTTCCATGTAGAGATTTTCAAAGTTACCTTCGTGGTCGGTGAAGATGGTGGATGGGATGTCGAAGCGGCAAACAATGTGGTACAAGATGAACTTGGAGACCTGAACTCCTGTAGCTAAGACTAGGAGGACTGCTTCCACCCACTTAGTGAAATAGTCTATAGCTATTATTATCCATTTATGTCCATCAGATGAGAGGGGTGTGATAGTTCCAACTAGATCAAGGCCCCAACAAGAGAAAGGCCAAGGTGGTGCAATAGGCTGTAGATCCTGTGCTGGAGTGTGCACAAGATTTGTGTGATGTTGACATGGGAGACACTTTCTAACAAAGTCACAGGAGTATTCTTCAATGGTAGGCCAATAGTAGCCTGCTCTAAGGATTTTTCACACTAGGACAATACCACTCGTGTGGGCATCGCAAAGTCTAGAATGTACTTCTTTTAACACCATCGCAACCTTGTTTTGGTCTAAACATCGAGAGAGAGTATCGTGATAACCCCGACGATATAGGGTATTGGCTATGATAACATAGCGAGATGATTTTTGAATGAGGTTCTGACGTTGGGTACGTGTGAGGTGAGGGGATATGATACCATTGTTAAGGTAAGCATGAATCTCATGGTACCAAGGGGATTGGGGACCAACCAAGATACAAATACAGTTTGAATCCTCATTCGCATAGGCGGGTGTGAGGAGCTTCTCAACTAAAAACTCATACTATGTAGCTGCTTGGGGAATTTCCAAGAGCGAGCCGATAGTAGCCACAGCATCTGCTACTTTGTTTTGTATTCGAGGAACTTGTGTAAGTTGAAGCTTTGTAAAATGTTGGGTTAGCTGATCAACTAGCTCTTTGTAGGGTAATAGCTTTTCATCTTTGGTTTGATATTCATTTAGGGCTTGCTTGATGATGAGCTGAGAATCACCAAAGATTTGTAACTCAGCAATGTTCCATTCTACAGCTATCTTTAATCCTGCTATGAGGGCCTCATATTCAGCTATATTGTTGGTGCTAGGGAATTGTAGCTTGAAGGCTTTTGGAATGTAATCCCCTTGAGGTGTTACCAACAATATTCCTGCCCCTAATCCATGAGATGTGTATAAGCCATCAAAATAAATTTTCAATGGGGGTCGTTCTTCAATTAGATAGATATGCTCATCTAGAAATTTTGTGATCAAAGGATATGCATCTATTAGAGGTGCATCAGCTAGATGATCTGCTATAGCTTTCCCTTTGATTGCCTTTTTGTCCACATACTGGATGTCAAATTCACTAAGGAGCATAACCCATTTGGCCAAATGGCCTGTAAGTGCTATTCTGGAGAGCATATACTTGAGAGGGTCAATCTTGGAGACTAGTTGGATGGTATGACTTAGCATGTAGTGTTGAAGCTTTTGAGTTGAGAAAACAATTGCCAAACAAGCTTTTTCCATAGGAGTATAATTGAGTTCATAACCAACTAGGGTTCTACTGATGTAGTAGATGGCTCTTTCTCTGTCGTAGTCATCAAGCTGTGCTAGAAGTGCCCCCAGAGCAATAGGTGTTGATGATATGTACAAAATCAGGGGACAACCAGGAACTGGTGGAACCAAGATACGGGGATTAGTGAGATACTGCTTGAGCTGATCGAAGCTGCACTGACATAAAGGATCCCACTTGAAGTTCTCATCCTTCTTCAGTAAATGTGAAAATGGTGTACACTTATCTGCAAGCTGGGAGATGAAGCGCCGGATAGATTGAAGCTTTCACTAAAGAGAGTGAAGCTGTCATAGTGTCTGGGGAGGAGGCATGTCTAAGATAGCCTTGACCTTCTTGGGGTTGATCTTTATACATCATTTAGACACTATAAAGCCTAGAAGCTTGCCAGATGTGACCCCGAAGACACACTTCTTGGGATTCAGCATGAGATGATATTTGGCTAACCTATCAAAGACTTTCTCCAGGTTAGCAAGATGATCCATGAAGGTGTGAGATTTAACCAAGATATCATCCACATAATCCTCCAAAATTCTATGGATAAGATCATGGAAAATGACTGTCATTGCTCTTTGATAGGTAGCCCCAGCATTCTTTAGGCCAAATGGCATCATGTTGTAACAAAAGGTTTCCCAAGGGGTAGTGAATGCTATTTTATGCTGATCCTCTTCTTCAATCTTGATTTGATTATACCCAGAAAATCCATCCATGAGGGACAGAATTTTATGTCCAGTTGTAAGGTCTACAATCATATCTATGTTGGGCAAGGGAAAATCATCTTTTGGATGAGCTTTGTTAAGATCTCTGAAATTAGTGTAGAATCTAATGTCACTGGAAGGTTTAGTGACAGGGAACATGTTGGAAATCCACTATGAGTAGTCGATAGGTCGGATAACCTTAGCAGCTAACATTCTTTCTAATTCAGCTTTGACCAGTAATGCCACCTTGGGGTGCATTTTTCTAAGCTTTTGTCTAATGGGCTTGATCTTTGGATTGACTGCAAAATGATGAACTACAAGCTTTGGATCAAGTCCTGGCATGTCCTGATATGACCATGCAAATTGGCCAATGTTCTCTCTTAAGACCTCAAAGAGGAGGTCATCTTGGTCATGTGATAGGGATGCAACAATGTGAACAAGTCTGGGGATCCTTGAAGAACCGATGTTGACTTCTCTAGTATCTTCAATTAGAATAGAAGACACCTCTAGTCGATTATCTTGAGGAGGCAATGCTAAATCCTCATGTTCTGCTTGTGGCTCTAGATGTTCTTGCTAAGGGGTTCTCTTCACTGCCATAGCTAGTCTCAGATTCACCTTAGTTCCAGTTTTGGGTGTATTGGAACTAGGTTGGGGATTTTAACCAAAATACCCCTTGGGATCTAGCTTGTAAATATAGGCAGAATTTGGCTTTGTTTGCTTATGAGGAGTTTCAGCTCCCATGAATCTTAGAAGCACTTCCTTTGATGTGAACTCATCAATGTGTATGATGCTTGGTTGGTCCCAATCTATGAGTTGTGGATGGGTGAGTGGTAGGTCAATGAAGTGGATGGATAGTTCTTGGAGAACAGAGTCTCTGAGGGAGATTTGGTCTGGGATATCATCATAGGCTCTCTTTTCAACTTCCTCAGGAATGTCTTCAATTTCGACAAGGTCGTGGTGAATGTTCAAAAAAGTGTGACCATCTGTATTGGTGCCCCCAGTTGTGGGTATGCCAAAGCCAAGACCTGACTTTGATTCCCACTTGTGTGCGTCGATGGGGCACTGCATGCCTCTTTCTTCTAGTCCTAGACCACCACCTTGATAGTTCCATTTGTCAGTGATGAGCTTATGTTCTTGGGGATACTTCTGGCTGAAGTGATCAAGGTGTGCTTGATTTCTTTGAGGTGCATCTTTATGTAACCAATTGTTGATATCTGGAGTGAGCTCCTCATGAAGAGGGATTTTTGAGGATACAAAAGTTGTTGGGCCAAACTATTTGTATCGAGGAGGTGGAATCTCCTTAGCTTTTTGATATGTCAATCGTCCATGGGCATGTGGATCAAGTGGGAGTGCCCCAACAGCAAATGCATCTAACAGACTATACTCTCCACAGCCTTTGTTATTGATCTTCACGGTAGACAAGGTGGAGGCGAGGATGGTTTCTAGGTCATTATAAGTGTGGGATGAGCTGGCGATGGCTGTGTCGATATCAATTCCAAGGAAATGGTTTGTATATGAAGCTTCAACTGCATTGCAGTAAGCAAAGGGTTCTGGATCGGCATGGATGGTTACCTCAGTGCCCTGATGCAAAAATTTGATGCACTGATGGTAAGTGGATGGAACGGCTTTCATGGCATGAATTCATGGGCGACCGAGGAGGATGTTAAATGGTAGGTTTAGATCAATAACATGGCAAAGTGTTTCTTGGATGACTGGCCCAACCTTGATTGGTAGAAAAATAGTTCCTTTTGTGGTTCTTTCCAAGTTTTCATAAGCTTTGATGGTGATAACCTTATTGATGATATCTGCCTTAGTATACTTAGCTTGTTTTATGAATTTTAGGGTGAAAATATTCAAGGCTGATCCATTATCTATCATTACTCTTTTCACGGCAAAATTGGATACCATGATGGCTATGCAGAGTGGAAGGGTGTGATCTAGCTCGACCACGAGTATGTCGGTGGGTTTGAATGATAGGGCATATGAGGATGAAAGGTGTCCAACAAGATTACAAAAATTAATAGCGTTGATATCTGAAGGGACACAAGATTCTATGAGAGCATTGTCAAGGATGCTTTTGTACACAGGACTGGTGTGGAGAAGATCTAAAATGGAGATTTGGGTTGGCATATTCCCAAGGTGTTCCAAGATATTGTATTGGCTTTTTGATGGAGCTGATGGTGCTGGTGGAACTGGTGGGCCTGCGATGTTAAATCGAGCTCTTCGAATGGTGACTGCACACTCATTGTTTGGTCCTTGGATATTGATAACATTGACAGAAGGCTCTTTCTCGGATATACAACCTATGAGGCTACCATAGTCTATATAGGATGAAGTGTGGTCATTTTTCTTCCCATGTTGTTGGTTTGGTTGTCAGTTGTTGGTGTTGTTGTTGTTGGCTTGGATAGGTGCTTTTCCAAAATTTTGGTTGTTGTGAGGAGGAAAAGCATTTTGATAGATCTGTAAGCCTACATTAGGAGAGGTTTGGACACCAACGGTGATTTATTTTCGATCAATGAGGTCATGCACATAATCTTTCATTTTCATGCATCTGAGGGTGGTGTGACCTTTTACCCTATCAAATTTGCAGTACTCATTATCTTTGTACCATGCAGCTTTGGATTGGCTTGGGTCAATTTTTTGGGTAGGAGGAAATTTGATGAGGTTTTCTTTGACTAATTTCTCAAAAATGACATCCAATGGCTCACCAAGGGGTGTATAGTTTCTAGGTGGAGGTTGGAATCTGGGCTTTTGTCTTGCAGCTACATTGATGGCATTAGCTTGATTGCTAGACCCTTGAAAGTTGGGTCTTGGATTGTGGTTTTGATAGATTTGGTTATTCTACTGTTGGTAGTTGATAGCTTGCTGATTGTTTGGTTGATATGGTGGGTTGGACTAGTTTTGAGAAGGACCAACAATATTCACATGTCTAGTGTTAGTGATGCCATCTGTTGCGACATGCTTGTTTTTGTTCCAATACCTAGACTTGTCGTTGGAATGTGATTGATTTTGGTTGGCTTCCTTGTAAATCTTGACCACACCATATTTAATGAGTCCTTGCTCAAGGATCATTCATTTCTCTTTAATATCTTTGTAGGTCTACAAACAGTTCATGGTCATGTGGTGAGCCAAGCTAGGATGGGCATTATCAATAAACATTTTCACCAAATGGTGCTCTGGCAAGGTGCAAGATATGCGGGTGGTAAGGGTTTTCCATCTTTGTAGATATTTAGGAAGGCTTTCTCCACTTTTTTTCTTAGTGTGGACAAGATCAACTACTGATAGCTCTGTTTCAACAAGATGGGCATATTGGGCTACAAATGCCTCAGAAAATGCAGCAAAATTCTTAATTGTGTCATAGGGGATTCTATAAAACCATTCAAGAGCCGGTCCGGCCAAGCTTTTGGGAAAGAGACGCAAGAGGAAGACGTCATTGTATGCCACTTCTTGGTAGTGCATGTAAAATTCTTTGATATGTGTGACAGGGTCTCCTTTTCCTCTAAATTTGTCAAACTTGGGTGTCTCAAAATGCTTGGGAAATGGTGTCATGGTAATGGCTCTATCAAATGGGTAAGGACACACATTCTCAAACTTGAAGGTTTTTGGATCATTTCTCTCTTGGATGTTCTTCAAAGCTATTTTCATGGCTTCCCATTCTAAATTAATGGGTGATGGTTGGGGTGCCCCCAATGTAGGAGTGCTCTGAGGTAGGTATGTGCTAGATGGGGCAATGGAATATCGATGGCTTTGAGGTATGGGCTGGTAGGGATTGTACATGGCTTGGGCAACTGAATGGTGGATGATGGGTTGCTGAGGTGGAGGTGGCACATATTGCTGCATGTGTTGCGAGGCTTGCTGTTGATATTGGATTTGAGGTTGGGATTGAGGAACATAGGTTGGATGTGGGATAAATGGATTTCTTTGTGGAGGTAAGGTATAAGATGGTTGTGAAGCTTGGGGGAAGGATCGGGGAGCTTGTGGAACTTGACTTTGAATTTGAGGAGTTTGACCAATATATGTGGGTTGTGCCCCCATTTGGGAAGGTATCTGCATGGAAAAGGAGGCCAAGTAATTGGTGGTTGGTGGTGGTGGATTTCCTCCTAGAAGTGGCATAGAGAAATAGTTGGTAATAGGAGGTAATGGATTAGTTGGTGGTGGAGGTGGTGGAAATTGAAAGCTTGGAAATGGAACTGATGGGGTTTGATAGCTTGGTGGTTGGATTTGAAAGCTTGGTAGAGTGGTGGTAGGAGCTTGAGTCACTTGAGAGCTTGGCAGAACATTGGTAGTAGCTTGTGGGGTTTGATAGCTTTGTGGAGTGAGGGTAGTAGCTTGTGGATTTGTGGTTGATGGCACTGAGCTCCAAGGACCTAGTGGAAATGATGGAATTTTTTTTTGAGCTGAGGTAAACAAGTTGGGGGTGATGAAGGGTTGATTACTTGGCCCCATGGGTGGCATCCCTGTTGTATATTACTGAGGTTGGCCAAAGATGCTAGCACTGTTTTGAGAGATGGGTGGATTTGGAAGGTTGCGTTGGGGAGCAATAGCAGCAATAGTGAAGGGAGTGAATGATGAGGTGTTTTGGGTGAAGGGGGTTTCAGATGGAGTGGTGGTGGTTGGATTGGTTTGTGGAAGGGAGATTTCAACTTGAGTGGAGGCTAGTATGTTTGGGTTTGTTGGATCATATGGGGTGGGTTGAGGCTCTTCTTTTGGCACATATTGAGGATAATTCAAATCATAAGAGCCTATGGGTGGTGGGAGTTGCTCAAACAACAGGTGAGATGGCTCTGATAGGGGAGGAGGTCTTCCAAATTCGAAGGCTCCAATGTTGTCCGTTTGAAAGTTAAACATGACTGTTTCCTTGTTTTTGTCTATAATGGCATTCACCAATACTGCATTTCCTGGTTGGTTCATGAAAGCTTCAATGTCAGTAGGTGATGGTATGGTGTTCTCTGGGCTGAAGGATGGTTGACTACTCAAGGGGAGCGATGTTGTTTGATCCAAATGATAGGTCTCCATTGTTTCCTTCTTCTTCTTGCCTAAGCGAGTGACGGGTGGCATGAAAATGTAGAATGTTTCCTAGGGATGAGATGCAACAATGCTGATGGATGCAAAAGAGGAAGGCTTTTCTATGCAAATTATTTCCTAGGTTGAGGCAAAGCTATATGACAAAACCTAAGGAGGATTGAGTTGGGGATGCTAACTTCAAAGATATGTTGCCAAAGCACGAAAGGTCTGCTTTCCTATGTGCAAGCTTGGTGGTGATTGTGTCAACTTAAGGATAGACTGATGATCCTTTAGGAAGAACACGAGATTGACCACTTGTGGATCCCAACCTTTAGCTTAAGGTGATGAGGGATAACAAGTGACAAAGCTCTGTCAAAGGGATAACCTTGGTGAGGCTGGTGGATTTGGAAGATGTTAGGAATGGAAAACTTTTGGCAAAGTGACAACAATTTTGAAGGCTTGGATGTGAAGTTTTGGATTGCTGGCTAGATGGTTTGGTTCTAAATGAGATGGATAAGCTAAAATGCTTAAGGGGAAGACTAAAGATGGATGGCTTTCTTACAAAGATGACTCTAAAGTGAAGCTCATGCAAGAAGATGTGGAGAAACAAGGGGGTCTAATCATAGAAGTCATGCCTAGTTGGTAAGGCATAAGCATTGTTAACTCCTGGATGTTGGTTAAGTTGGATGGTGCGATCTAACCAAGCGTCTTGAAGGGCTTCGTCAACAACTTTTTCCTCTGCTTTGTGGAGTTTGGCAATTTGAGGGCTTGGTGTTAGTTCCTTTCTCTTGGCTGAAACTTCTTGGTATGCCTGAGATGGCTTGAGTTTAACTTTGTGAAACTTCTGTTTGGGTTTGGGTTGTTCTGACATGAATTTTTGAATCTACTTGGCTTTGAGAGATCTTGATTGTTTTGCTTGAACTTGTTCAACTTCTGGAATAGGCAGTAACTACGGTAAGTATGCCCTAAGCTAGGATTGACCAAGTTTGGCAAACATGCATTCAATAAGTAAAAGATCAAGCAATAGATAGAAACAACCAGATAGAAGTTTTTGATTCTCAGAATGTGATACTTGCACCAAGGAGTGTGTATGTTTTACAAATTTTTCAATCAGTCACTTCAAACAAATTAACATCCTATATGGTTGTCTGCAACGCTAACAGCTGGTTTAGCTAGGGAGTCCTCGATATACCCAAGGTACGTGAGGCCCAAATCTGTAGATGAAACCAAAACAATGTCACATAGCTGAGAGGAGCAGTAACCCACTTCTCCTCTTTCACTTCTCAAGGGTATAAAGTTTCTTGAGGCTTAGCCCGAGTGACAAAATCTTGATTCCAAGAGAGGTGTCTTTAGATTCACCTCCCGATCTTTATACTCCGTCGGAACGCTGGAGTTGAGGTCGTCCAAGGGGTGATGAAATCCCCAAGCAGGCCTCCTAAAAAGAGAAACAAGGTTTTGGATCCTAATTTTATGCACCCAAGATGGCCTCAAAAGACGACAAGGGGAGAGAAGACTTGGATGACCTTGGGCTAAAAGACAGGATTCTTTTCCAACTAACACTTAAGTTTTCTAATCTAGACTTTGCAAGCACTCATGTTTAAGAGACAATGTTCAGTTCCAACTTTGAAATGTGCCAACAAAAAAAAATTGATCAAAGAATGTGAACAAGAAGAAGAGTTAGGGTCAACAAGAAAATAAACCTGTGCACTCGGAGGCCCTCCACATCAAGTATCAATTAATTTCCTTTAAAGCATTCAAGAGTTGGTGTGATTTTGTTTTAAGCCCAAAACAAAGATGTGTGAAACTCAATTGTCAAGCGCGCGCCCGGAGGCCCTCCACGTCAATTGGTTATTCAGTTTTAAAATCCAAACTTGAAGTGTGATCAATTTAATCTAGATTTTTGGACATTCAAAAAAATTTATAAGTTTAAAACAAACCCTCAAAAAGTGAATTAAGTAGAATCTGATTATGGAACACTTAACACTCTCTTAGGTGGACCCATCCCCATAGATGGCGCTGAGATTGCAACCAATGATTAAATTGATGGGTGATTAAAGAGGGTGAGTCCAATGAAGAAACTACTAAATTTGATTTTTGTTGATTTGTTTTTAACTTAACAAATTTTTTAAGTGTTCAAAAATTAACTTTGCCTAAGTTGCATGCAAAAGAGAGATTTGTTTGTTCTTTTTAATGCACCAAAAATTGAAGTGTGAGATATTGTAATGGTTAGTTAATCTTTTGCATTCAAGATTAGATTTGTTGTTTTAATCATGCATTCAAAGAAAATTGATTTTTATCCATGGCATTCAAGAGTGTGTTTTGAACAACATATATTCAAAAAAAAATGTGTTTAACCATTCAAGTTCATTCCATGAAAAACTTAAAAAACATGATTAATTTTGTTGCTCCAACCTGCAATGAGACAAAAAAAAAATTTGATTAGTCACCCAAAATCTTCCAAAATGAAAGCTTAACTATGGAGAAAAAAAAATTCACTTTTTTTGCTCTTTTTTCTAGGTGTAAAAATGCTTTAAAAAACCTTTACTCTATGGAACCACCAAAAGTTAAAATTTGATTTATCCATTTTTATTTTTATTTTTTTATTACAAAGTGCAAAAATAAAGATGTTAAAACAAAAATGCAACAAAGACAGGTGAAGATGACAGTTCATCAGGCAGAGACGCCAAACTGCGGAGACGCTAATCTACAGAGACGTTAATCTGCGAAGACGACAAAGAAAGAGGCAAAGACAACAGTTTAGTTTGGTGGCATAGAAAATAGGAAACTAGACGGAGACGCTGATCTACGAAGATGACAGTTTAGGTTGGCGGTGGCAGAGACGACAGAAGACTAAAGGCGGTGGTGGAGACGACAGAAGACTAAAGGCGGTGGCGGAGACAACAGAGGACTAGAGGCGGTAGCAGAGATGATAGAGTAGCTTGCAGAGATGATAGTTTATAGGCATAGATGCCAATCTGCGGAGATGACAGTCGAGGTTGCAGAGGCGACAGTTGACCAAGCGCAGATGACAGTTCACCAAGCACAGACACCAATCTGCGGAGACGTTGATCTGCAAAGATGACACTATGCGAACAGAATAGAAATGCGCAAATTTTTCCAAAAAAAAATTAATTTTTTGGTTATTTTTGAATTCTTAGAGGGTATGTCTTCTTCCTAAGTGCGTTCTTAAACCTGCAAAAATAAGCAAAACACCCTACAACCCACTCAAACAACAACAAACATTAGATTATTAGAAAAAACAACATATAGATAGAAATGGATGATTAAATGACCCATAGTGGGGTCCCACCGAGCGTGCCAAAATGTATATGAGAAATATGTTAGCAAGAGGAATACTAATCTATTAAAATAACAAAGCATTAACTAACAAAATTACTATAACATATAAGAGAGACCAAAAGAGAAACCCTCAAATGAGAATATGAGCCATGGAATGGCCCTCTCAATGAGATTATTCTCTTGATGTATGGATGAGTCTAATGGATTAGTTTGGTAGGATTATGGGATGTATGCTCAAGCTTCAAACTAGCTTCAATGGAGATTTTTGAAATTTTTGGTGTGGATGTATGAGATTGGTATAAAACTTGGTCTTTAAATGGCATTATAACTTTAGCTCAAAAGTTGTGATGAAATGGCTTAGGAGGGGATTCAATTTATAGGCTAAGGGCTTGAGGGATGGAGGGTTAAGATACAAGGAGAGATGAAAGCTTAAGGAGGGCTAGGATGCACTCAAAGGGGAGCATATGGATTGTGCTTGTTTAGCACCAACTAGGGAGTGACACATGTCACAGGGTGAGTGGATGGAGGCAAGAGGATGGATGAGTCAACAAAGGAGGCTCAAGGGATAATATCTTCATAAAGACCCTTCATAATGGCTTGTAAGAGCAATGAATGGGCTTGTAAGAGTCTTTATGGCTTTTGTAAGAGCATTCATGGCTTGGTGGTTGGGATATTTTGGAGGGAGTTGAGATTGTTGACTTTGCTTGGCTTAGGAAAGTCTTAAGCTTGCTTAGGGAATGTGACAACATTAGGGGGTGGATTAGGCTTGGGTTTAGGATTAGATTAGGCTTGTTAGAGATATGCAAGTGGATGGCATTCATGAGGGTGGGTGAGTTAGTGGCTAAGCTTTGTTAGTATGGGTGGATGGGGTGAATTAGGCTAAAAAGGGGGTTTAGGATAGTTTAGGGGTTATTAGATTTGAGGGCTTTATTTATCAAATAGATTTATTTAATAAATAAGGATTTTGGAATTTAGATAGAAGAATAGGATTAATTGATAAATAATAGGTTATTTGATTTATCAATTAGGACTATAGATGATTAATTTAATCAGCTAGGGGATGGCAAAGGATTAATTAAATAGGAATTCAATTAATGATGCCTTTAGAGATAACTAAATAGGATTATCAAAGCGGTGTAATCAAATTTAGGTGTCTACACTAGGTACTCCCTTTGTCTCTTTGGTGATTGGTAGAGAAAACCATTGTATCCTTCCAAATACATTTAAGGGATATTTCTAGAGTAAATCCAACCGATTTCACTTCTTGTAACATAAAGTATCTAGATCATTTATCACCTTAGGAACCTCTTAACAAACAAAAAAAATTAGAAGATTCTAACCTTCTAACATTCCATAAAGCATAGTTAAATTTAATTTTAGAACAATTATTAATTGGTCTCCATGGGAGCTTGAAATCTCTTGAAACAACTAGGAATCTTGTTTTTAGGGGCTTTAGAGGGTTTGGGTTTACCACTCATGAGTGGCGCTTGACCCTCTTCCTTTAAGGATCCCTCCTCCCTCCATCTCAATTGGCTCCTTTTTATGGGAAAATTTATTCTTCCTAGGTACTAGTATTTGAAGTGAATACAAATAAATCACCCCCTGAGAATTTTCAGTCCACTTCTAAAATCTATAGAAAACTCTCAACCAACTCCACAAGGGTACTATGATCAGCATCCTTCACCTTACACTTACTAGGAAAAGAAGAAGGTTCCTTGCTTGATCTTTTCTTCAACTTATACTTACATTGATCATGGGGGGGAGGGGATGAGCAAGAATAATCACAACTAAGAATGATTCTACACTTGATTATAGCATCCAATTTGTCATCCTTATATTTGTACCTATGCATTTTAGTTCTTGGATTATAGCGGATTACTATGATAATGAAATGAGTTCAATGGTATTTGTATTATCATCTTGCATTTCTTTCTATTAGTGGAGATAATCTATAAATTTATGAGGTAAGTTACCCAAATAATAATCTTCCTCTGTTAACTTATTATGATTCGCATTCCTTCACAATTGAGAGTCATGCTCTACAATTTGAAAGGAGGGTATGTCAACATGTGAACACATGCTTCATCATATTTTTAAGTTTTTAAAATTTAACTTTTGTAAAAAGGAAGTTAGAATAATCATAGTTGTAAAGGTGGACACAAACCTAGAATTGACATGATGGTAAATGTGGACAAGTTAGAATTGACATAATAGAAAATGTGTAAGCCAATTAACTAGGATTTTGTTCTAAACTGATATAATAGAGGTTTTTAGTGTGTGTTGATTGAAGATAACATGTACATGGTCAGTGGGGTGAGGTAAAGCTACACTAAGAAATATATTACATGTGGGCTATAGGACATGCATTATTACATGTTTTATTGAGGGTTATGTGTTTGGTTAGCTTGTAGTTGGATTAATCTATATATTAGGCCAACATATGAATGTAATTACAATTGTAGTGCATATACATTGCAATCTAGGAAATGTTTCCTAGAATTTGAAAAAACATGTAGTCTATTTGAAAGTAATGATTTGGCATAACACTAATGTGTAGTTGGATTTGGTAATGTGACTATCTTTTGATCATTATATGGTTTCATCAAAAAGTGTTATGCAGTGTGGGAGAGAATTTTCAATGTTGTTTGGAAAATGAAAGCTAAGTATCCAATTTAAAGTTTTGCAATTTATTTATTTTTTGAGATTGAAGTCTTAGTTAATGAGTTGGTGTTTAGATCTAGGTATAGGGGATTGATATCTCTAGTAGGTCGGTGATGTGGATTTTGTGTAGTTTAATTTATACACCATTTAGGAGATTAGTATTTTGTTGTTTTATTATATGATGTTCTTTCATGGAGAAATTTTTTATGATAATTAATATTCAATAAATTTGAAATTTGGATAAACCAATTCACTCACCCCTTGATCACTCTCCCTATGTGTCCTTCAATCAGTGGGGAAGAAAGGTTATTTTAAATAATTTTAAATAGCTTGAGGTATATTTAAGATGGCACAATTACTCTAGAAGGTTTACCTTCAAACTAGGCTTCACCCCTCTAATGGATCTAGCTCTACATTTTAGGGTGAAAGGAAAGACTTATCATTTGATGGCTCTAGGATTTATGGTTATCCGTATAGTACCCCAATGGACTGGGTCATAATGAAGGCTAGTGAGAGTAACTTTCTTAAAGAGTACTATCAAATGAGGCTAAAATAAAATAAAAATTGAAGGTCATGCACTATACAAAGGATGAACAGGGTGGCTGGCAGAGCTGGCAATTCTATTGGTGCCCGCTTCCCCACATTTTGAGCTTTGTCAAACCTTCTAACAATTTAGGAAAGCGGGTTGTTGACACACGTCCTAGGTGATGTCACTACAGATGGTCATGCAGGTCCAGAAAGTAAAAGTTACGGGCACCGTCGAATCTCCCCAGATCAAGGGCTAGCACTTCCCTGCATTATGAAGATGCGAGGAAATTTAAAAATGTGGGGAAGCGATTTGGTGAAACCTGTCCCAGTTGATGTCATGGGCCCACTTTCTCAGAAGGTATCGATAGCTTGTCTTCCATGGTAGTTGTCCGATGAGTCAGAGTATGATGAAGGCATCTCATTGCCCCATCTAGCTTACCAAATATGCAGTCCTGCACAGATTTTAATCATTGTCAGATCTTCAAGGATCCATGGCTAGTGCTTCCCCACATTATGAAGATGCGAGGAGGTTTAAAAATGTGGGAAAGCGGGTAGCCACCACGTGTTTGCCAGACCAGTTTCTTTGTGGGTCATCAGTTGGATGCCATGTGTTGCCAGGCGTGGTACGAATTGTTGAGGTGGTGCCAAGTGTGATGGGTCTGGGGTAGAAACAAGTGCAGTACATGAAGGAGTTTCTCGATTATTGATCTGTAGGAGACCAACAATCAGTGCTTTCTCACATTATGGAAGTGCGAGAAAATAAAATAATGCAAGGAAGTAGGTGGAGAGCACGTGTCCCAGATGATGTCATCTTCTTGCCCTCTTCACAAGAAGGTCCTTGATGAGCCCTCACTGTTCAATGCGATCTAATCGACAGTAGGCGCTATCGTTCTATGGGAAAGTGCTCAGAGGATATTCATAGCGACATAGCACATTGCTGACATGTGTCCCAATGGGTCCAGTGTAGGCAGTAACAATTAATGGCTGGCAGTTAATGTGACCGTCACAGTCAGGGTTTGAGGATTGGCGTGGTTAGTAATGAAAAGAGATGGTCAACTCGGGGAGACTTTGCAGGATGGAAAAAAGATAAAAGCTTGTTGGTCCACGTGGCTAGTTCTGGTGCCAAAGATAGGTTGACTTGCTGACTCTACTAATCCATACACCAAGAAATGATAAGAAATCTAGTTTTTTCACGTGATTTGATCTCTGTAATTGATCCCAACCACCAGAAGTGAATACTGAACGAGGGAAGAACACTCCACCACCCCCCAGTTGGTCCATCTACCTAATCAGGACAGTTATGGCATTGTTTCTATCTTCTCAAGGCCGTGTTTTAGTTAGCAAGCAAATTTTGTGGTACCAAAAGGCTATACTTAGATCAGATTTCTTCAGATCCCCATGATTGTTCCCTACAAGACTTAATGACAGCGGTTGTAGGATAATTTTGGAGGGAAAATCTCAGTTATGCCTGCACTATAAAGGCAAATTTTGTAGTTTTTGTTAAGGTCGATCCTTCTCTAACTTTTCTTTGTTGTTGCTCTGCAACTTCAGTGTAAAATCCCCTATGCCTCTGAACTATATGATTTATGCTTTATCTCCTTCAGCCATTACTATGAAAGTGCAAAAATTCTTTGCCTCTTACTAGTGTTTTGTAGAGATCTCTAATCTACATGACTGTATCTCCTTGGCTTGTGGATGATAATATAAGTGAATCTTTCTTTTCTTGTGTCATTCATCTTGGTCTTCTAATCTGCATGTGGTTTTTTAGATTAAAGCAAGTCTAAATGTGTATATCCTTAGTTTTATTCTGGTTCAATAGTGCATATATGGGCAGAGATTGGTCTGAACACTCTATTTTGGTGCATCACCTCTTTAGATTAGATTAGGTAGATTTTCTTTCATGCTCTCCTTCTCCCTTTTCCTCTCTAAGAGTAGTTAGGTGCATCCTAATAGTAAGAGGAAGTCGGCCTTCTTCGGAGACTCAACCTCATAGTTCAAGTCCCACAGCTTGGAGGTTGTTTCCATGTTTCACTAGGTTGTCCTTATGCATAGGCTTTGGACAAAGGTGCAAACCTCAGTGACAACAGTATGTTTCAAGTTTGAAAGCTCTCAGCTAAGCCTTAGGAATACTCTTCTTGCTAGTAAACCATGCAATGGGAGGTTCCAAAGATAAGATGCAAGAATGCAAATGTCTCAAGGAGTTCCTCAAGAATGCAATGCAAGTATGGAAACTAAGTTAAGATGAGAATGAAAAATGTAGCTATGCTAAAACATGTATGAGAGTGTTACAATCTAAATATTAAGCTATGTGAGATAGATTATTGCAAAATAGAAGCCAAACTAACATGCAACATGAATCTAAGTTAAAATGCTATGGTATGAGAGAATGTAGACAAGAAATAGAAGTTCTCCACAAAGCTCCAAAGAAACCTATTAGAAAACTTATAGCATAACAATACTCAAAAGATGGATGCTTTAAGGGGGAAAGCTCTCTCCCTTTCCTATGGATGGTAGAGATCAAGATGAAGATGGTGGATGATAAATGGTGGAATTTGAAAAGAGGAGTGATCCATGTGCACACACAAGTCAACCAATAGAATATAAGTTGACTTTTCATATAAGACAAAAGTCACAAAGCCCTTTCTTTTAATTGCAAAATAGAAAAAGGACTTTATATGTGCACTTTAAGTGGGTTAGGAGAATGGGGTCTTTTATTTAATTAAAAGGGGACATGTTCTTTTAATCAAATAATGAACTTAGGATAGCATAATCAAACTATAGGTTATAATCAAATAAATTGATTATTAGCAATTTGGTCTAGGTAAATGATTAAATTAATTTAGCCAAAATGTTGAGAAGGGGGCTAATAGTCTAGATGACCATTTTTAGGTTATTAAAAATACAAATTTGAAATACAACTACTCCCCCTCAGAATATAATTCATACCTTCACTTCGTATACATTGTACATGATCTGACTCTGCACTCAGTATATACATGCATAACTTCAAAACTTCACAATTTCAAGATTGTTTTGTTTTCATCTCAATTCTCCTTTAGTATTCACATTTCCCCCTTGTTCCCCCTTTTTTTTGTCACTTACGTCTATTGGGGAGGGGATGTCGAACCAAACTTGTCCAAAAATGGCTTGTGAATTTGCAAAATATTACTCAAAGTATAATCCCAATTAGTCAAAATAGATTCAATAGACTAAATTTTTAGCTCCAATTTGATAGAAAGATCCACCAGACTGTCAATAAATGGAAAATTTGGATCAACATGGACTGATTCCTTTCCACTCTTAAAATTTAATTGCATAACCTGAAGATGAGGTATCATCATGGCTTGGATAGATATTAATTTTTTCTTATTCTACTATATTTAGTAGTAAGTTTTGCAAGCCTTGCCTATTAAAAATTTATCTTTAATAAATGTGCAGCACTAGAACTTTCATTACATGTCAGTGAATTTTCACTAAATTGCAAGTCAACTTCTAGCTAATCCATCCTCTCTCTAATATCCTTTCTATAGGTAGAGCTATCACACAATTTTCTATACATCATATTTACATTGTTTGAAACTTGTTCCAAATTGGTCACAAGTTTAGATAGCTCAACCTATCTTACAGCAATCTCTATTGCAACATTTTCCATTGCCTTCTTTTCAAACATTTTATTTGACCATTGCATCAATTTTTCATTTACATCTACGTCAAGGTCATTTATTTTCTCTACAATTTTAATCAATTTCTCAACAATAGGAGCATTCTCATCTAATTTAGCAATAACAAAAGAATCAAGAAATATGTCTTTAATATCATATAGCACCTATTTTGTGATTGATTCTACTAGTACTCTCTCCGCAACTTAATTTGATTTGCCTTGTGTGCAAATAGCTCACTCAAAATTTTCATCTGCTATTCAGTTAAGGTGGACTTGTCCCAATCTGGTATAACAATATCTTCATCAAGCATAATAGACTTGGCTTGAGGTGAACTAGGGGATTGGACTTTCTTCCTTTTAATCCGTTTGATTGGAGTGTTGGAGCTCGACATAGATAATTTCCTAGTTTGTTTTGGTAGCTCCAAACCCAATTTCTAAACTATTGCAAGTTCTCTCGATACTTTTCTTCTGCTCTCAGTCACTATGAGTTCACCAAGTGAAATCAATTGCATTGTCTCCTTTTCAAACTCAATCAGAGGTCTTGAGACATTAGACCTCTCACTGTTGGTAGTAGGTTTCTCTACTTGATATTTTTGACTCTCTTGTTTAGGTTTCTCTCCTCTACCTAATCTTTCTCCTCATGCACTGGCCCACTTTGTTGCTCAGCAGTAGCAGCATCCTTCGCCTCTTCTAGCACTTGTGAATTAGTGTCAACAATAACTATAGATGTATAAGTTATATTGATTTTTACCTATTGAGATTGTGGTTTATCATCAATATTTGGATATTCCTTGATTTTCACAATCATGGGATTGGTCTCCACCAATGTATCTTTAACAGATTTAGGAGCTTTCCCCTTCCCTTTTGGCTCGGCAAGCACAGTCTTCTTTGGCTCTTGATCAATAGTAGTCACATCAGGAAATGTATTATCTAGCATCTCATCCTCAATAGTGACTACCTCAATCTACTTTACACTCTCCTTAGTCATCTTATTAACTACCTCAACTAATTGCTTGGCATTGTCATAGATATATTCTTTATTATCTATCTCCACTTCTCTTGTATCTTTCTCTTCCTTATCTTTTTCTTCATCTATAGGCACCCATCCAAAAACTTTCTTCCATATTATTTTTCTTCCCTACACAATTTCTTTTGTTTTATTTCTCAAAATTTTGTATGCACTTCTCTTTGGTACAAACTTCTTTGCATACACTTTTATGGCTATTGACATATGTTGTTTTCCTTAAAAAGGCATAACTTGGGCTAATGTATCCTCTCTCATTTTTCTTTCAGTAGTCAAAGCCTATTTCCATTTTTCATCTATCTTGTTATACAACTCTTCTGGTAATTCCTTTCCTAACTCAATTGGTGTATATTTAAAATTCACCATCATATCTATAACTACCTTCTCTTCTTTCTATTTATAAACCTTTTCTAAAGTATGATACTTAATATATTTAAAATCAGCTAAACTTGTTGGACTCCTCAAATTTTCATATACCTTCTCAATATTTTGAAGCTCTTTCCTTGGCACAATTTCATGAAACTTACTCAAGTCATCTAACTCATTCCTTTCAACCTCATCTAACTCATTCCTTTTAGCCTCATCTTCCCCATCATCATCAGGTTTAACAACCAATTTTCTTCTTGGCTTCTTCTTTTCTTGGTCATTCTTAGTCCCTATAGCATCTGATGTCCTCTTCCTAGGACTTTTTCTTTTAATAGGCCTTGTGATCTCCACAATCCCTTTTCTCACTAGTTCAACAACTATAGGACTTGTTGCCTTCAATCTTTGCCTGGTCACTCTTTGTGGTGTGGAAATGGGTTGGGCTGCCACTTTCTTCAAACCCTACTTCACTTTAGATTTAAGTATGACAACTTTTGTTCCCTTGGTTTCCTTGGGCTTGCCAACAACTAGCTCCTTTCCTTTGCCTTTATGATCTTCTCCATCACCTTCATCACTGTTGAGATCTTTGCATTTTCCTTTAGTAATCTACAATGGTATTTCTTCCAAGTTCCAAATCTTTGATCATCTTCTTTCTTTTCTTGTCCATCTTTGGGACCTTGGTTTGCATCATTACTTTGCTTTTTTTTGTCTCATATGTGTCGAAGGGTTTGGCATTCTTATCAATTTCCTTGGCTAACAAAGTTGTAATGGTAGCTAAAACTTCATCAACATTTACCTTACAATGTAGAGGTCTTAAGCATACCACTCTATATATAATAGCCTAAACATATGTATAATTTTTATCAACTAGAAAACATATGTGATCATATTAATGGTCAATAACCAACTTAGGTATTTTGAATATGTCCTTCATCTTCTGCTTGAAGTCCTCAAAGTAACCATTCATTATGGTTTCAAATTTCTCACCTATCTGATTAATGAACTCATTTATTTTCTTGATCATTGGCCTACACTTATCCCAAACAACATCTCCAATAGTGGCAAAAAAAATTCTATACATAGACAACTATGCATAGAATAAGAGAACCAAAATTGCAAGATGTATTCTTTGCCTTCCTTAGAGGTCCAAGGTTCTCTTCCATCTAGATGAGCTACAATTGAGCTCGATCATATTTTTGGTCCTTCTTGATCAATTTATATCCCATATCAATAGCTACACATGGCACCTTGTTCAGTCAACTAGGCTGATAAAACTTGTGAGCAATTACTTGAACTGCAAACTCGACCACAAGGTCCTCAATGTTATTGATTGAAAAACCTTTTCCATTCTATTTTGTATTTGATATTTTCAATCACATCTCTTGCTTGACAACGAACATTCTTCACTCGGTCCAAAACATGGTATCTAGTCACACGATGAATAATAGATTTTGTGATCCTAACTAGTCCATTCTCCAACCATAGTTTTTATGTCATGTATCCTGATCAGAATGATCTTTATCCATTCAAATTTAAACACTTATGGGAATTCTAGGGAAAAAGTTATCCCTTTCTCATGCATGACCTTGTTCTCATCTTTCAACATTCCATTGTCACACAACTTAGCATAGGCATTCCTCATCTCGAAATCACATATCTCTCTAATATTTCATATAACATGACCTAACAATGTGCACCATGATTACTCTGGGTAGAATTGCATATAATGCCCCTAAAGAATCTCATGTCAACACGATATCAGGATATTCCTTGGACTTTGGTGGAGGGCATGCATCATTTTAGACAATTTGCACATTTATATCCCTCAATGCCTCCTTCTCACTCGCAGATGCAAATGATGCCATTTTCACAATTTAGGGCTTCAAAAAAAATAACTTCACAACTTGGTTCAAATAAATTTTCACAACTTACTTGCTAATTCAATGACACCACTTGAATCTCTTCACGACTTTGCACAAATTGCTCTCCAGATCACCTGAATTCTTTTCTCTGTAAACTCAAAATCTTGGTGAATCAAAATGAACTTCAAAATCCACTAAATAGGTTCAAACAATCAAATTGAGTCTCCATTAAATACTTTGTACTATTATTTATTGTACATTGGGTGCATAACAGTTGTCTTGACTTACTCAATGAAATTTGATGCACACAATTTTTAACTTTTCTTGGTCAGTATCAAGACTTAGTTCATACTGACATATGAAATTGGCACTCAATCTCTACCAAATTTTCAACTTTGTACCAAAACTCATCTTATCTCAAAAATTAACATCTGTCCTTATACATCTTTCATGCAGATTTGGACATGCATTCGTGCAGTGTTAGAAACTAATGTATGATATAGTAATTTGAAACATAGTTCCATACATACCTTATTATCTAGTTTGATGTTGGGGAATCACCTAATCCATTGGATTCAGCAATCACAACTTCTCCATTTGTACTATTGCTTTCATCTAACTTCTTTCTCCATGTTTGATTCATTTTACTCCTCACTTATTCATTATTGACCTTAGCCCTCCCATTGTTTATCTTAATATTTGGTGATGACACTCGGTTCATACAATCCTTTCTTAGATGACCAACTTTCTAACAATTGAAACATACTGGTCCAAAATTCCTCTAGTTTATAGATCTTCCTCTTAGATGTATCCTAGCACAATTCATTCCAATGTGTCCATATTGTTGGAAATATAAGGTAGGCAAGGTTACTAAGAGGGAACGGGTGAATTAGGAACCAATAAAACTTTATCTTACTTCACCAATTAATCCTTCATATGATATTTTAGTCTAATTGCATGCATGAAATAATGAAAGAAAATAAACATTTATAACACTTTGACACAAGATATGGGAAATTTTCAAATTAGAAATTAAAACTGGGGTGGGGATGATACCCGCAAGCTTTAGTACTACAGTATAAAGTTAACTTGTTAAGGCTTACAATTGACCACTTCTGGTGATCTATCCTATTAGGAGAAATAAGGACTATGAGGTCCACCTTGTTAAAGGATTTACAAACATACAATGATGTATGTACTCGATAAGGAGATTTAGCAAAGATTGTTAAGTCTACCCTGTTAAAGGATTTGACTGATGCGCCTGTTAGGATGAACTAGTGGTTGATCTCTGGTCTACAACTTTGATTTGTCGGTTGAGATTCCTTGTATTAAAATGATCACCTCACTATGATAGATAAATCTCTATCATCCCTTATATTGCTTGTAGCCTTCTTTAATTCACACTTTTGCTCATCATATTCTCTTCACATTCATATTTGGATAGGATATAATGCATTACATATATACCAATTCAAATCACAACTCACTGGAGTCAGCTACAATACCAATTTCATCATAATCCACAAAGTCAGCCCAACTGTTGTAACTCAGGTTTTGAGGACAAACTCAGTGATGTTATGATACACAACAAACACGGTCAATGGTTGGCAATATTTGGTACTTAGTTGAACTTGAAGCATGGTCCATACTAATCACTTCCAAGTAGCTTGAACTTGGTCAGCATTGTGTGACTTAGTGAACTCTAAGAAACTTGATAGCAATTGGATCACTCAATTGATACTATATGATTATTCAACACGGGTTCCACTTTGTTAACCTTGTCAGCCTGGTAGACACTATTGGACTTGGTTAACACTATAGAGCTCAATTAATGCTATGATCTTCTTCACTTCCACTTACTAGCTTTGTAGCCTCTGCTACGCTCATTTTGTACTAAACTTTACCTCTGAAGCTTGGTAAACATTGTATAGCTCAACAAACACTGTAAACTAACTTAGGTGCTCCATAGAGACTATATTTTGTCTACTTAGCTCGGGAATAACTAAATCGCTTAGTTAACACTACAAATTGAATGATAAGCTCGATAGCAATTGTAGAGCTCGGTAGCAATGCAACCAATTGACTAAGTGTTGAGTCACTGATAGACAAATTGACCTTAATGTCAAAAATCTCCCCCTTAAGCATTAGTGACAAAAACACTTATCAAAACAAAAATATGATCACTCAAAACTATAAGTCAAAAATTCCTTTGCCATCATTTTATGTCTTCAACTTGGTTTTGGCTTTCATCTATTATGGCTTGGTAACATACTCTTTTTTTTTTTTTTTCAAAATTGCTTTTGTTAAGGTTTTTTATTCTTATCCATACTATACTACTTCTACATACATATATCTCTCCTATATACATATAAATGGAATATGGTATACTTATCCTTTACATATTACCTCTCATTATTTTCACTTCTCCCTCTTTCTTCATTCTTATATATATTCAATTCACTTCTCCCCCTTTTTGACATAAATGCCAAAGGTGTATAACAACTATATGATAATACCAAAATGTGACAAGAATTCAAAATGTACCTTTAAATAAAAGTACCATTGTCTAGTCCCTATTTTCTTGTAGTACCTTGCTTGCATGCAATGCAAATTGAACTTCTCATGATAATTTCATCATGCGATCAGCTATGGAGAAGTTGTTATCATGGATGAATGTCTTTGCATGTGAAATGTGTTTCAACAATGCATCCATGTTTGGAAGAATCATACCTTGGATTTGTGCAAGTGTGGCCCTGATTCTAGCTTCTTCCTTCAATAATTTTGTTTCAAAATTGTCAGATATCTGATCTTTGAATAATGTGCAGAACTATGGCTTGGGTCAAATGATAGCTGGTGTGCACTTGCCTTTATGTCTTCATCTATCTTGGATAATTTCTCCTTTATATCCTTTGTAAAGGTAGATGTTTCATTTAACTTAAAAAATAATGATACAACATTAGTGACAGAGGTTTCTAATGATCCAAGAATAGTAGCTATCTCTACTTGATCTATTGCAATTTTCTATGCAACTTGTTCTACTACTTTGTTCTCAAATTTCCTTTCTACTTTTTGAAGTAGCTTCTCTTGTCCATTCAAGTCTTCATTCAATTTTTGGACAATTTCTACTAACTAATCAAGAATAGGTTGAGTACTATCAACCTCAATACTCAAAGCATCAACAAATATGCACTTTATATCTTCAAAAACTTGATTTTCTTTCTTCTTCTTTTCTCTAAGATTTTGCTTCTTAGCTCTCTTCTTCAGTAGTTCACCCATGGTGTTCATTTGATCAGGGGTGAGGGTAGAGATATCCAAATTTAGAATAACTATATCCTCACCCATATCAATAGCTTCAACTTCTTTACCCTTTTCCTTCAAAATGGTGGAAACAATTTGTTTTCTCTTGTCTAGGACTTCAATACTCGGTTAAGATTGGTTCTCAACTATCATTGTACTAACTATAGATACATTTGGAATTGAAAAAATTGTGGAAACTAATGGACTAGAAAAAAGTGTTGAAATAATACTAATAACAAAAATACTTTGTTGTCACTCGGTAGATGAAGTGATGGGAACTTCTGTCAATGTAACATTCAACTACACATATTTAGATCTTGGTTGGGTGCTTGGTATAGTAGTGGTATTCACAACCAACTCGGTAGAAGTGATCTCTGAGCTAGATTGCACTAAGGTTATGCTTAGAGAGTGAGGAAATGAGACCATGACTGTTGCTACAATTTTCTCTGCATCAATTTCCCCAATACCTTGTATCTCTGGAAGACTTCTTCCAGTAGCTTCATGTTCTTCCCCCTCATCATCTAGATTGACATCATCTAGTTCATCATCTTCATCATCATTAACATCAACATGAACAACATAGTCACTAGGTTGATGCAACTGATAGATGTTCTTCCATGTACTTGCATCTGCCTTCACTACATATTAAATGTCCTTAAGCAATATCATAAAAGTGTTCATCTTGAGAGTGAATTTCTTCTCATTTTTCTTCAAGGATTCTTTTGCCTCCTTTTTACTATATTAGGCATGAGTTGCTTCAAGGTCTGCTCAAAGATGTCCTTTGTTGTCTTCTTTGCAGTTTCCCATCTAGGCTTTATTGCCTACATAAGCTCATTAGGAATTTGTTGTGCAAGCTCATCTAGTGAGTACTTCCATTTACCTAGTTTGGTCATAATAGCATCCTCAATTTTCCTTTTCTCATCTGCATTCCTTGTCTCATATTTGAGAAATTTGAATTTTTACATGAAAACTCCTTCCATCTTCTTTAATCTTTCCTAAAGTGTAGGTGCATATTTCTTGAAGGTTATCTTCTTAGCTTCATCTTCACCTAACTTCAATTTCTTCTTGGAGTTGGTTGCCCTTCTTGTGAATATAGTAGGGGATGATTTGGCAAGTCTGGTTATGATAACCTTTCATTTCTTCCTTAGAGGCCCTTCTTCCTCATATTTTGCTTCTTCTTCATCATCCTTTACATCATCATCTTCAATATCATCACCTTTTCCCTCAATAAGCATTAGATGGTAACTTTCTTTCTTTATGCCTTTCAATAGCTTCTCTACTCTTTTTCTTCCTTTATTCACTACTTGAGGTAGCTTAATCTCAAGCTCTATTCTTGCCTTAGCCTCATCATATATTTCAAAGTATGTAGCTTTGGGATCCACAGGATCATTCAGCAGAGCCTCTATGATATATTTTGTGTTATCAATGTTAACCTCATATTCTAGAGGCTTAACCCATGCCACTCTAGGTCTAACTACTTGAATTTATACTTTGTCATAGTCCACCATGATATAGATATCATCCTTGTAATTTTCTACAAGTTTCTTAGGGATCCTAAATCTATTATTCATCTTCTCTTTGAATTTTTCAAAATAGTTGTCCATGATGCTATCAAAATTTTCACCCATCTCTGCTATATACTCATTAATCTAATATAAAATAGGAACATCTTTCCTCCATACTATTGTACCTTTGGAAGGGAAGAATTTCTAAACAAAGATGAATAAACATGTTAAAAGAGATCTGAACTTACATGTATTATTCTTTGTTCCTCTAATGGTCTCTATATTTTTGTTGAACTGGTTCAACAGTAACTCGGCAAGGTCAAAGGATAGGTTATTCTTCACAACCTTGTATGCAAGATCGATAGGTTCACATGACACGTTGTTTAATCTACTAGAACTATAAATCTTCTACACAAAATTACATGAATGTCAAACTTCAGCTCCATGTCTATTACACCACTAATCTTCATACCTCTTCCATCCCACTTGGAAAGATTTTTCTTTTCCAATTTGACTCGACCTAGGGTTTTGGTTGTCTTCACTTTATTAAGCATTGGGAGACTAGTGATCTATGAATCATTTTCTTTGTTATATGAATAGGTTGCTCTGACCATAACTGCCCATTGTGTATACGGCTTAGAATATATCTCATCCACTTGACCTAAAAGTCTCTTGGCATATGAGAGATATGTGTCAAGCCCTTGGTTTCCAAATGTTGATGTCCAGATTTCAATGCAGCATACACACATAATTCCCTGAATGCTTCATTCATCTCTAGCATTCTGAGTTCTTGGAGTGAACAGTGATAAAAGGAACAAATGTCATGCACAAGTAATACCTTAGGTGGAATTTGAGACTATGCACCTGCTAAATCTAGCACCTCTGTAATCATTGGACTCAACTTAAAATTGGGTGCCTTGCAATCGACTCCACAAATCATCATTTCAAAATATTTATTCGCTTTGTTGCTTAAAGATGCCATGCTCGGTAGGGTTTATAAAAATATTGAGAATTCAATAATAAACACTTAAATCGCTTGAGGACTTTGGATTCACTCTTCACAAATAGCTTTAGAAATTCGCGGTGAAACAATGCCTTCAATTTCTTCCTTTTAGCAATTTCCTTCTTTTAATCACCATTAATGTTTCATAGTTCATACTCACTTGGTGATAGGTTGTCCTCCACTTGGCTTGTTCTAAAATACTCGAGAGACATCTATAGCTTGGTAGAGTCACCATCACTCGGTAGGAACTACCAATTGTGTGTATGCAATAATATGTAACCCGACCTTGCTCAATGAGGTCTTGTGATCCAACCTTTCTTGGTAAGGTCTCCTACTTTCCATCATGCTCGGTGATCCCTATGCATCTTAAATGTTGAATGGATCATTCTTCTTGGTGGCTAGAACTGGTATTCATTCTTCTTGGTGGCTAGAACTGGTATTAGATTACTTCTTTTGAATCATAGTTCTAGTGATCTCCATAAGGAACTAAGTTGAAGTGTTTGGACCACCCAACTCATTAACTTGGGTGTCATTCACTTCATTATCTTGGTTTCATTCTCTGGAGATTTTGGTACTCATTGATGCCTCATTTGTTTTCTGATATTATCATCTTTGGCTTTCTTTTCATCTTCAATTCTACATGTGTTGATACAATTCTTGGCAAGATGTCCAAGTTCTGTATAAATAAAACATATTTTTGTAGTATCCCTTTTTCTCATGTGATGTTTCATGCAATATGCTTCAATGTTCCCAAATTCACCACAGGAGTGAGATCTACACCATGTATTATAATCTCATCCAAATATTACTTTCACAATTCTTTATGTTGGGTTCCACTGCTTGGTTTTGCACTCTGAAGATTTATGTCCTTGTTTCTTGCAATTGTGACATTTACCTTCAAACTTAGCTTTCTCTTTACATTCACTTGCTCTATGACCATGCTTATTACAATTGTAACAATTTCCATTGAATTTTGCTTTACCATTACTCCAACATTTTTTTTATGTATGACCTATCTTACCACAATGATTGCAAGTAGGTATTTGATTATTTTGAACTCCTTGTTGAGATGATTCACCTTCTTCTATGTATCCTATTCTAGCTTTTCCTTTGTGTTTGTACTGAATTTGTTCATTCAATTGATTCATGCTTTCCTCAGATTTCATCATTCTTTCATAGGTTTTCTTTTTACTGTTGAGATCATTTTGCAATCTTTCATTCTTTGACCTTAGATTCATAAGCTCTTCATTTCCATTAGTGAGTTGATCAATGAAGTCTTCTTGTTGAAGGGATAGTTATTGGATTTCATTGTTCTTTTCTTCTATCTCTTTTTTGGCTTTGGCTTTTTCTTCCATAACTTCACATAATCTGACTGATTGGATTTCTTGTTCTCTTTTCAACTTTTAGACTTCTTCTTGAAGATTGGAATTATTTTCTAATAGGTCTTTGATTGCTTCATCAGCTTCATCTGAATTTTTTTCTAGATATATGTCTTCAATTCTTTCTTCAATGTAGAGATTGGCATTCATTTGTACTACAAGATCTTTCCTTGTTTTCAATGATTGAGAGAGTTGCTCCTTTTCTTTCTTAAGTTTCCCAATAGCCAATTCAAGATCTAACTTTTCATTGTCAATAGCCTTATCTAGCCTGTATACCTCCATTGCCTCTAATATTTTCTCAAGCTACTAAACTTCTTATGTGAGAACCAAAAAAGCTCTTATACCAATTGTTGGAAATATAAGGTAGGCAAGGTTACTGAGAGGGGATGAGTGAATCAAGAACCAATAAAAATTTATCTTACTTCACCAATTAATCATTCATATAATATTCTGATCTAATTGCATGCATGAAAGAATGAAAGAAAATAAACATTCATAAAACTGACACAAGATATAGTGACCTAGAAACCTTCCAATTAGAAAGCAAAACTGGGGTGGGGATGATACCCACAAGCTCTAGTACTGTAGTATAAAGTTAACCTGTTAAGGCTTACAATTGACCACTTCTAGTGATCTGCCCTGTTAGGAGCAATAAGGACTATGAGGTCCACCTTGTTAAAGGATTTACAAACATACAATGAAGTATGCACTTGGTTTATGATATTTAGCAAAGATTGCTAAGTCTACCCTATTAAAGGATTTGACAAATGCACTTATTACGATGAACTAGTGGTTGATCTTTGATCTGCAACTTTGGTTTGCTGGTTGAGATTCCTTGTATTACAATGATCACTTGACTATGATAAATAAATATCTATTGTCCCTTATACTTCTTGTAGCTTTCGTTAATTCACACTTTTACTCATCATATTCTCTTCACATTCATATTTGGATAGGATATAATGCATTACATATATACCAATTCAAATCACAACTTATTGGAGTTGGCTACAATACCAACTTTATCATTATCCACAAATTTGTCCCAACTATTGTAACTCGAGTTTTGAAAACAAACTCGATGATGTTCTAATATACGAAAAACACTGTCAATGCTCGACAATCTTTGGCACTCAGTTGACCTTGAAGCTCGGTCCATACTAATCACTTCCAAGTAGCTTAAACTTTATTAACACTATGTGACTTGGTGAACTCTGAGAAACTTAGTAGGAACTGGATCACTCTGTCGACACTATATGACTCGGTCAACACTAGATCCATTTCCTTAACCCTATGAGCTCGGTAGACACTATTGGACTTGGTTAACACTATAGAGCTTGGTCAACACTACGATCTTCTTCACTTCCATTGACTAGCCTGATAGCCTTTGCTACACTCAGTTTGCACTGAACTTTGCCTCTGAAGCTTGATAAACACTATGTAGCTCAACAAACACTGCAAACTGACTTAGGTGCTTGGTAGAAACTATATTTTAACTACTTAGCTCAGGAATAATTGAATCACTTGGTTAACACTGCAAACTGAATGATAAGCTTGGTAGCAATGCAACCAATTGACTAAGTGTTGAGTCACTAATAGACAAATTGATCTTAATGTCAACACATACATTCCACAATATTGACAATTTACCCAAGTATTGTAATCCTAATTTAGGGTATTACATTTTTTAGGTGTTTTCCCTTGCCCTTTAGGTGTCCACTTATTCTTTTCCTTAGATCTACAATCTTGTGACTTATGACCATACTTTTAACATGTATAACAGTAGCCTTCAAATCTAGATTTGGTAGGAGCTTTACTGACCTTTGATCTACACTCATGTGCTTGATGACTTTGTCTATTGCAATTGAAACAATAACCATTGAATTCAGGTTTAGGGTTTGACTTACCAATCTTGCTCCTGCAAATGTTTGTTGTGTGACCTAGTTTTCCATAGTGATAGCATCTAGGCTTCTTATTCTTTGGCTTTGTATTTGCATTCCTTTGTTCTCTTTGTTTTGATGATTCTCCTTGCTCGGCACCTCATACGAACTCAACATAGCCTAGCCCAGAGGTGTCATGAGGTCTCCTTGGTGCATTCATCTATTCATTTAGAAATCTCATAGCCTCTTTAGGTTTATTTGATCTCTCAACATATTCCTTTTTAGCTTTCAACTCATTTACCAATCTATCATTCTCATATTTCATATTTGTAAACTCCAATTCTTTTTTTGCAATCTTATTATTTGCACTTAGTAATTGATTGAGAATATCAAACTAGTTATGTGTTAGCTTATGTACTTCTTTGATCCTTTCATCAAGTCTTGTAACCAACTCATGTCTCTTGTCTTCATCAACCAATCCCTTGTCATCTTCAACCTTTGTTTTTTCTTCTTCATCATTTTTCTTATGTGCAGTCACTTTGCATAGCCTTACTACTTGAATTTCATGTTCTCTTTTCAATGCTCTGAATTCTTCATTCTAGGTATTATTCCTCTCCAATAGATATGCTATTGTTGCATCACATTCACTAGAACTTCTTTCATCAAATAGCTCTTCAGCAGTTTCTTCTTTGTATCGAGTGTCATTTTGTTGTATTGACATCTCCTTCCTTCTCTTCAAGCATTGCCTTAGTGTTTCCTTTGCAGCCTCAACTTTTTCATATGCAAGCTAAACATTAATCTTTTGGTTCTCAACAATCTTTCTAGTTTACAGACTTCCATCTTCAAGATCTTCAACTCCCAAGTGGTTAGAATTCTACCAAGAGTACACTGCTATGATACCAATTGTTGGAAATCTAATAGAAAAAGTGATACTAAGAGTGGGGTGAATCAAGATCTATAAAACTTCTTTAACTTCATACATGAAGCATATTTGATATCACCACATAAAAACTCACATTTAAACATTCATCTCATATTAGTGCAACCATTCACATTAACATAATATCATATCTACCTTCTAACTTCATAAATGTAAACTCGTAAACACATAACACATTAACACACAAATTTGGTAATGCAAAAACCTTCCAATGTGAAGGTAAAGTTGCAGTGGGGATGAAACCCACAAAATCTTCACTACTACAACAATTAAGTTGTGCATGTTAAGGCTACAATGGTTAGATAACTTTTCATGATCTACCCTATGAAGGGTATATCCTATTAAAGATTAAACAAACTTCTAGGTTCTACCTTGGTTAAAGGATTTTTACATCACAATGAAGTGAGTACTCTATTAGGAGATTTACATTAGCCTATTAAAGCTACTTTGTTAGGAGATTTAAACCTTGAAACACATGTTAGAATGTTCAGTACCTTATCCTTCGGTTATCAATTCAATACTTGATAAAAGATCTCCTCTATGCAATATAATATCACCTTATCGTGATAGATCTCCTTTGTCTCTACTCAAAACTCTTTAATGCACTGCTCAATCTCTACACTCTAATTCACCTAAAAAACATCACATGCAATCAGAATTTTCACTCACATGCACCCATACACTCATTACTTCAAATTAGGTCACAGACCCTCTTTAAATAGATGATTGGGTGAACATTTTAGATCCAAATCAACAATCTAGAATTAGATGTTGCATTTTTTTGATTGGTGGATTCTCTTATCTAGGGATCAATGATCTTCCTTTGATTGCATAATCACCTCCTTGATTACCTCATTGATCTTCAAAAAATGATTCCAGCTTGATAAAAATGGTTAACATAAGATTTTGTGTCATTCCAAGAAAATATGTTATATTGTGTTACTCGGCACTTCCATCACACTAATGCTCGGTACAATTTATTTCTTCATGTTGTCCTTCATCCTGAACTGTGCTCAGCATGAACTGAATACCTCAACCTCTGTATCACTTGGCATCCACTAATATCTATGACTGACTCAGCAAACATTGTTCTCTATGATAAGTTTGGTAATCATTGGAGTACTCGATGATCAATAGCTCACTCGACAGTAACTACTACTCAACATATGACTTGGAATATGTACAAGTCTTCACTCCTTGGCTCGGCTTGTAGAATGACTTGGTCACAATGATGACCAAATAATCTTGCCTTGTGAATGACTAGTGTTTGACACTAATAAACAACATGGCTTAGGGATTAGCAAAAACTATCACCTAATAACTACAAAATAGGGGGAAAGCCCAATATTACCTAAGAAAATAAGTCCCCAAGAATTTGTCACCTAGTGATGTAGATCTGGAAGAGAGGACCAAAGGTTGGTGAATGTACCAACCAGCCCACAACTTTGGAAAAATTCCATATTCTCATCACATCCAAGTTGCATATCACCACAATGGAAGTCTTGGCACAGATAATAGATTGAGATTTTGCCTTTGTAGTAGTAGAAAATTTAGTAACAAGAGAATACCTCTCCCACTACCAATAACACTATTTGGAGGTGTATCTTTCATAACCTCTAATGTAAAAATCTCCCCGCCTCTAGAACCAGGAAGAGGACCACCAACAATAGGGAATGGAGATTGGGAGGTGAGGAAAGTAGACATCATCCTAGTACCCCTATACCTAACTAAGTTTTGCATGTTGAAGAGAGAAGTAGGGGCTTGGGCATCATATTCAAATCACAACTAGGTAGGAAACTACAATAGAAGTGTCATAAGCCATAGAGTTTCCTACAGAAAATGTGACATCAAAGGACATGAGTTAAATTTGAATAAGTTTGATTATAAATCTGATCAAAGTGGTTTTCTGCATTATTCTATGAGAAGCAAGGTAAATGATTAAGTAGATTGGTGAAAAGTGTCAATACGAGTACTGAGGAGACAATAAAATCAAATCAAGTTTTCAATTCAATAATTTATCAATTCTCAAAGGAAATGAAGACTCACAAAGCGAAGAAAATATTACAAGCTAAAAGTTTTTGGCTAAGTGTTTACAAAACAATCAATCCAAACATCATATTATAGGAGATAAAGACAATGATGTTCAGACCTAGAGAAGAACTGAGAAAGCAAATGAGCAAGTGCATTTTGCCTCCATAAAAAATTGAGCCAAATTCATTTTTGTTGCAAGCAAAGAAAATGGTTGGTAAGATGCTATGGAGGAGAGATGTCTCAAATTAAATAGAAGTAAACATGGGCATTGATTTTGAGACCTAAAGAAAAGAATGTTTTTGGTACCAAATGGGTCTTTATAAACAAGAAGAATGAAGGAAAAAAAGTGATCAAGAATCCAAACTTATATATAAAGGATATGGTCTAGTTGAAGCAGTTAATTTCAAGGAAACATTTTCTCTAGTAACAAGATTAGATGCAATCTGGATATTTTTGTGTAGCCAACATATAAGAATTTTAAAGTTTATCAAATGGATACCAAATCTACATTTCTAATGGAGAACTAGAGGATGTTTGCATTGAACAATTGGAAGGACTTCAATGTTTAGAGGCTCTTTATGGACTCAACAAGGCTCCAAGAGCACGGTATTCCGAATTTGATAGATATGTGTTGGAACAAGGTTTGAAAAGAGGAAGTTCATGCAACAATCTATACATAAAATTAGAAGATGATCAGTTGTTGATTGGAGTTGTTTATGATGATGATATCATCTTTAGAGACAATAATGATTTCTTGTGTAAGGAGTTCCAAGATATAATGCAGGGGTTTGAGATGTCGATTCTTGGTGAGCTATCATTCTTTCTTTGTTTTCAAATCTCTCAATTGGAAAATGGTATATAGGTTCTCAAACAAAGTATATAAAAGAAACATTGACTTTAAGATGGAAGAGTACAAACTAGTAATTTCATACATCGTTATTGTGTGTAATTTGATCAAGGATGATAATTTTAATCAAACAAATTGCACCCTTATAGGTTAATGGTTAGTAGTTTATTGTATTTAAGTAATCCAAATCAAATAACATGCAAGCAAATGGTATGGTTGTAAGATCTCAAGGAGCACCTAAAAAACTATGTCAAGATAGTAAAGAGGACATTTAGGTATGTGAAAGCTATAGTAGAGATTGGGTTGTGGCATCCCAAGAGAGAGAATCTTAGATTCACTTCATACACAAATCCAAATTGGGTCAAGTATATATGACTAGAAAAGCACAAGTGCTGGAGAATTATTTCTTAGTGGCACTCTTGTGACATGATTGAACATAAAGTAGGACTTTATGTTTCTATATATAGTAGAAGCAAAATTCATTGTAGCAGTTTCTTTTTGCACTCTAGTGTTATCGATGAAGTGGGATTCAAAGATCAATGAACAACTTAATGAGTCTATTTTGATTCTTTGTAGCAATGTAAGTGATAAATATTTCAAAGAATACGGTGACACATTCAAGGACTTGACAAATTGCAATCAAGAATCATTTTCTTACAAACAAGGTTGTATTTAAGAGGTGAAGTTGGAGTGTGTTCAAAGTAAAGAATAAATTGCAAACATTTAAAGAGCCCCTTTCAAGGGACAAATTTGAGTATCTTTGGAAAACAATGGCATTGGTTGCTCCCTCCACTTGAATCAAGAGAAAGTACAAGTTATGGGGGAGTGTTGACTCCCTACGCAACCAAACTTGGTGGTCTTGTAGATTGTTTTGAACATGTCTATGCAAGAAAAAAATCAAAATAACTAATGAGGTGTGGATCTATCCAAGAGGGGGAAAAAACAAAATGTTAAGAGAATAGTTGACCTTTTCCATTGATGTCGAAATGGGAGAATGCAATTTAAAATGCTTCAATTACTTAAAGCTTCGGTAGTCTCAAATAGTAGAAGTACTTGACATATTGTATCAATGACAAAAGGGGATATTGTCAACCATATGTTTTCATTGACGTCAAAGAAGGCATTGAGGGAGACTTGAAGATATTTGCGATTGACATCAAAGTTGCTCAATGAGTCAACACTTAATTTGAGTATCTAGAATTTGAACTTTTCTTATTTTTGTCCCTAAGAATTTTAGTTCTAGAAGAACAAAGAATTGCAATGATCGTGGAATCAATTAAAGTTTGCATGAATGACTATCTGCATGTGCATGTACACATGATTATATATGTGTGTGTGTGTGTGTCTGTGTGCGCACACACACACACATACATATATATGTACATACACACATACATCTATGTGTGTGGGTATATACATATACAACATACACATACATACATACATACATATACATAGAAACATAGAGACATATAGAAGTCATATGTATAAGGCAATTACCTGAATAGTGAACTTGCTTTAGTAACTTGTTAAAAATTGTAATCCTTCACAATTGAGATTTATGTTATGTTGTTTGAAAGGAGAGTGTGTCTAGCCATGATTCTTCTTATTCTAGAGTTTTTGAGGTTTATATTTTGTGGACAAGAAGGTAGAAGTGACAAAATGGTCATCGCATGAATTGATTGACTAGATCATTGTTGTAGATGTCAGAAGACGGTAGTATGTAGATTACCATTGCGAAAAGCATAACATGTTCTTTCACTCAGTGTAGCATGAGGGGCTTTGGACTTACCTTGTTACACCTTTGGTTAATGTTTATATATATGGTTGAGTTACAAATGGAAGTCTTTATGTTAAGTCCACATATAAATATTATTGTAATTATAGTGAATATATATTGTGATCTAAGTTTTTATCCTAGAAGTTAAAGTTGTGTATGTGAATGTAATTATTTGTCATGTGATTAATGTGGTCAAATCTATGCAATGTGAGTTGCATTCAAATAATTGTGTGATTTCGAAAGATCATATGCAATGTTAGTGTGTTTTGAAGATTGATTATATCAAGTTCAAATTGGCTTTTAGTTTGTAAGTTTCTTCTATTTTGTTGTCGTCTATAAACACAATAAGGAAGTGGTGTATTTGGCAGATAGGTGCCTTCATATTGTAAGTGAACCAACATTTTGTAAGATTGGATTTGGTCAATAGGTCCAAACAATGATTTTAACCATGGTTTTTCCCATCTTGAATTAGACTTCATTATTTCATTGATGTGTCATTAAGTAGATTTGTAATTTGCTATTTTATTGGTTGAAGTTCTTGCATGGAAAAATCATTAATGTTCAATAAATTTGAAACTAAGATATGTAAATTTTACCCATTACAAATTTCTTGGAGATTATTATGTGTATCAATGTGCTTTAATTTCTATCTCTATTCTCACATTTCATATATGTTTACATTATCTATAAACAAATAAGGTTATTTCACATCTATTGAAGGTGTTGGATAGTGCTTTGAACATTTTTAGTAAATCATTATAATTAGATAGTAATGTGAGTAGTGTTTGCTCTTTAGGTTTTCACCCTTTGAGAGTTTAGGCATATTATTTTTTGTTGTTGCATGTATTAATCTTTGCAAGCTCTCTATTTTTTAACTTCGTTTTATATTTTTTTAACTACTAAAACTATATTTCCATTAAAAGTGTAAATCTTATGAAGGTTTTTAATAAAGTTGGTATCTACAACAACAAATGAGATAGTGGAATAATGGGTGTTTAATCTCTAATAACACTCCTTGAATGAGCATGAAAGTAGACATGAGAGCTGGTCAACTGTAAATGAATTAGTCATCTAATAACACTCTTTGAATGATCATGAAAGTAGATAAATGAGAGCTGGCCAGCTGTAAATGAATTAGTCATCTGATCTTTACGTTAACATTCAATTGGGTTAGCCCCAAACTTGAATTTGAAAACTAGAAGTTTAGCATAAACTTCCACAAATTGAAAACTTGGCCTAGGGCTATTCCTGCAAATTGTCAACCCAAACTTGGGCAAGAAAGAAGACTATGAAGTTTAGGTTGATCCCAAAATTGAATTTGAAAACTAAAAGTTTTGCATTAACTTCAACAAATTGGGAGATTGACCTAGGTTTACTCCTGCAAATCGCCAACCTAAACTTGGGCAAGAAAGAAGAAAACTATGGTTCAATACCAATTCCTAGGAAAGAGTGCAACTATTTAACAGAATTGAAGGCAACACTAGACAAACGATTGAGACCATACACCGTAATAGAGCAAGAATGTAGAGCGTAAAGATTGTTTCTCTATCTCAATGTACGGATCTACTTATTGCTTTCTTCCTATATAATTATGTTTGTCTAGCACACAGGTTTAATAGCAGTTATATGAGCTACTCATTTATACTAATCCTGGTAGAATATGCTGCTTCCAAAAGATGTTCACTTGGATTTCGTAGCCTTCTAGGAAGAGGGATTTTCACCATGACACCATTTTCAACTACTTTGGCTAGTTGAAACAGCTAAACCATTTTATGGTCTTAAAAACTTTGGGTCTCTCTCTTAATTAAAATCACTTCAGTTAATTTAATCTTGGTAACATCAAAGAGAAATGCGCTAGGTAAATTTTCAGAATTACATGTTTTGCAAATCGTCACATAAGGATTTCTCTGGTGAAAGCATGTTGGTTCTTCATTCTGTTTGACAGTGCAAACAAAAGCTCATATATAGCATAAAACCTTAAAATTCTAGCAGCCGTAAAATGCTTTTATATCAAAGAAAGATTGTATACAAAGAACCTGTCTACATAAGGATGATCTGTCATATTTTTTACATGGTATTAGGCACAGATCAATTAAAATCATTGCAAAGATGATTTCTTGCCAATTCTTGGGAGATTTAATAGATCAAGCACATTACATTTAAAGGATTGCTGTGTCCTCTAAGAAACAAATGCAATAACTACACCACGAAACAAAGCATTTGATGTGTTTTTTCTCTTGTTGGTATACTGAGCTTCAAAATACAATTTTGAAAATTTGCAATCAAAACATTTCTGAGCACTTTATTGATTTACCAATAAACTTCCTTTCAGCCAATACACCATTCTATCCTCAACCTGATTGAGAAGTTATAGACAGGGGCTCAACAGCTATTAAACATGCAAACCACTAGCTCATGAACAAGCCCACAACCCAATCAGAGAAATAATACAAAACATCATATACGGGATTCCTCCACAAACCGAATATACACAGCCAATGACAAATGAAGGGCAAGCTACAAACAAATCCTTCAACATGCCATATGCAATCGACGCAATTCAGTTTGGAAAATGGGGCTAGAAACAAGCGTTCTTTGAGCAAGATTACGAATGTCCTCCCTTGAGCAGTCTCGCGAAATGCGAACAAGCTCCAATAATGCTCCTCCCGCAATTAGATCTTTAGCATTAACTTCTGCCACATTATTAGGGAATGAGACATATTAGGGAATGCAAAATGGTAGAAAATATGAAATCTTGTATTAATGAACAAAAAAAACAATTCAAGAACATTGACAAAGCAGGTACTTGCCATGTTGTGCCAGGTGGCAGAGTGCAAGCTCGATATGACGTCTAATAGGAGAGGCTTCATTGTTTGCATTTTGTACAATCCAAGGTAGGGTCCCGTCATCAATTAAAAGGGACCTTCCGGCTTTCATTCCTGTGCAGTCAATTAGCACAATATTTTTCATGAATTTGTCTATTTATGTGATGTTGCACTGAAGGAACTGCTTATTTATAATTGAAAGGATTTACATATTTAATGGATCTATAGTCCAATCTAGAAATGCAATTAAAAGCGTATCCATTTGATTTTAAGCATATTTTAAATTTTTCTACTGAATTGTCAATGATATTGCTCACCTTGTGTACATGCTCGAGACTCACACTTTGCAAAGTTTGCAATCCCACGAGCAACTTGTGCAAGAACATCTGGATGACCACATCTGACCATCCCTAGTAATGCCCTTATCCCACCTTCATCTCTTAGCACTATTTGCAACTTATCTATGCAAGAATAATAAATAGTGATCAGTACCAAAACCATGGCTACAAACAGCTTTATCTCACAAGGCAAAATGAATAGACAGATTTCAGATAACAATGTATCTTGATGTTACATAAAAGCAAGACCCGATATTGCAAGCAAATAAGGATGATGTGCTAACATTTGTACAGCAGAATCTAGAACACCTCAGTAAGCATCATCAACTCAAACATTTTTAATCATGGTGAACTGTCCAACTTACCAAACATTACATAAATGGAATCCAAATAATTGGACTCTGTAAGGGAATGTTTGGGTGATAATCACTTCCAAATGCTGTTTTGATCAAACCGATAGGAACAATATCTTTAAAGAGGACCATAGTTTATGAAGAGAACTTTACTGTTCCTTGAATATCATAAATTGATATTCTAATTATTTGGACATGTCAAAGGAACTCCCTCCACAACCACTGTCCAAACTGAACTTCTAGATCTGTCCTTCAAATTCGGACGTGAATCTATATTTGAGTAGTTAGGTAGGCTTTCGTTAATTTGAAACCTATGTAGACAATCAATAACAAACTATAACAATATGCATAAGATCTTGAGCACCAGAAGAAACTGCCCAATCAATTAGCCATTAACTTCTAGTCATGCGTGTTAACAGGCTATTGATTCTGTTCCAGCAGATAAAAATATCTGGATTCGTGGTTCCTGTGAAACTAAACAGGGGATCGTAAGCCTAAAGACTAGTGAGAACAAGTGGTTAAAAATCATTCACATAAAGGAATGATAAAGAACAAAAGCAAGCTAGCCAAAAGTCAAAAAGAAACTCAACTCAGATCCTTGGCTAAGCTTTCAAATACATTAGCTTCAATTTGTCCATCTTTCCAAATATAGGTCTATTTTCCATTTGTACTCCTTTGTCACAAACAAGTCCACATTGTACAAAATCGCAATTTTCTGAAAAAACATGTACCTTAAGTTTGATCAACCAAAGACATTCTGAAGCTCATAAGAATATGTCCAACAGATGTCTCCCAGTATCATAAAATACTGTAAAAATGTGAGGGGTGTAGTACTAATCCATGTAATTAAGTGCATCTAGTAAGGTATTAATCAAAGATTGCAGATACCATGTCACTTCTAAAAAAAGTGGCGTAAGCTTGTGTTAGTGTAAATAATTAATTATTATTACACTTTATTTAAGTTTACTTAGGTTAAATGGATTATTTTATTAGTTATCATATAGGCACCTAGGAGTATGCGTAGTCATATAAGTTCTCTTCTTGACAACACAGGAGTTTACATATTCATCTAAGTTGTCATGTAGACAACACAGTTGTTTGTACTCCAATTGAGCACATGGTGTTTACAACATCTCTTTACGAGATACACCTATGTAAGCTTATCCTCTCATCATCGCACAAACTCCTATGCTCAATGGAAGATAATCCACTCTTGGTGGACATGTGCTTAGTTGTGAGCCTCATCACTTTGCTAGCTCCTAGTCATTCTACATGCCTTTATATACAGGCACTTCTAGTGTGTATTCAATACGATATTCATTCTCATTATTGTTATTATGATCATACATTATTGGTCCATATTGTGCTAAGTGCTTGAGCTTCTTGATCTTGGCGTCATTTTGCCCTAAGGCAAATTCTTACAGCTTGAATTAAGATGATAAGGTGTCATGTTTGAAGTCATGCCAAAAAGATTACAAAGGTCCTGACTCCGAACCATGTTTAAGATTTTTAATTATGTGATAAATTATTGTCAAATGGAAAAGGACCTATGTAACTAGATTCAACAAGAACCCTACATGAACTAATCTGCTAGTCTGGGTCAAATGGACAGGTTTGGTTGCCTGGCCTGCACCCAAGGCAAATCTGGGGAAATCCCAGGGAGAACCCACAAGATTCCTAGAAAACAAAACAGCATCCACAGGCAACAGAATTGGCAGCAAGCTAAAGGACCCTACTTGGAAACATGAGACAACAGGTATAGAGTCAGGAATGGTGATACATAACTAGTACTACAAGAGTCTGTTTATGAGATAAGGCATCAATCACCTCAAGTTTCATCTTCACCTTGACACAGATAAATGGCTAATATGCTGAAATATATATGTAGCAGAAGAACAGATTGAGCAAGAAGTAAAAGCTCTCCTTTCATCTTACAAGCGGACATGATAGAGAAAAGTGGCCCACTGGAGTATTGGCAACTATCATGAATTCTACAGGGACGGGAAATTTGGGGGCTCCTCCATTTGACCACAAATACAGGGATCTCAAACTACAAGCAGTCACAATTCAAGCTTTTTTGGATCTCTAACAAAGACCTTAGAGGCCATGAATGCTATATCCCTCATCTGAAACCCTTTTCGCAGCAACAAACAAACCAAGCACAACATTATAAAATATCTAGATCTAGGTGATGCATGGCAAAGGGCAAAAAAGAGTATGACTTGATTAACAATTATCACATGGTAAAGCCAAGCCCATTAAGACATCACTGGTTTAGAGGCAAGATATTATCTGTTCTATACAGCTGGCCCTTGCAAGTATTGTCACCGCCTCGAGAAAATTAAAAGAAATTAAGTTTATATGTTAATAGGCCAACTTTGCCTTGCTGGCCAACCCATCTCTAGTGCCCAAGATGAAGGTAATATTTATAAATTATAAACTAAACAAATTGTGTATTTAATGGACAGACCCTCCTTATAGAGCTGCCCTTCTCAGGACTTAAAAATAAATCACAGTCATATTCAAAGATATGGTCAACTTCCTTGGGAGTCACCCCACTTGGTGAAGGGGCGCATATGTGGGGTATAAAAAAAACATAGGTTTGTGGTGAAAGAAGTAAACGATGATGAATATCTTCCTAATAAGAGCAGTTGTGTGGCAGATCTAGTAGTAGTTTTAGAGCATATATAAGAGCAGTTTTGAAACAGATTTATAGCAGTACTTCAAGGTGATTAATCATCAGCAGCAGAAGAAAAGTATATCTTCAGAAAGAGTATCGTACACCAGCAGAGGCAAAACACATGAACAGCAGTAAAAATTAAATTTACAGCACCAGCAGCCATCATCATCAGCAAAAGTTTTAACTTTTATATATAGATAAGACCAGCAGATCACATCAGTAAACAGCAGAGGGCAATACAATTACAGTAGAGATAATTAAGAAAAGAGGCAATCGGAATACAGCCAAAAGACTTGTGTAATCCCTCTGTTGTATGGTATGAAGCAACAGATATGCATATGCAGTTATATATATATATATATATATATATATATATATATATATATATATATATATATATATAGAGAGAGAGAGAGAGAGAGAGAAGAACACTGATATATTTACATATGATTAGATGGATCTAAATGTCATGTGTTTGTCATACACCTACAATTATCAACCGTATTAGCAAAAGAAGTGCACTTAGGAGGAACAGCAAGGCCTTACTAGGTACACCACCTCATGAGATCAGTTAAGGACTGCATGAGGTCAAGGTGGACAGAGATTCCGCTCTGGGGCCTAGGGTTAAGGGCACCCTATTGCAATTTTCCCTTCAAGCCTATATGGGTTAGTTATTGAGGTAACTAAGAAAGAGACCCTCAATCATAAAAGCAAACAAATATAGCGTGATGAAGAGGAACAGTGTACAGTCTCTGTTAGATACACCACCTCATGAGTATGGTTAGTCCCACATGAGGCCAAGGGGGGCGATGTTTTTGCCCTTGGTTCACGGATAATTAGGGCACCTCATCATGTACTTTCCTTCAGTCATCTTGATAGGGTGGCTTCACAGCTAACTCTAACATGGTATCAGTGCTAAGGGAGTGTTGAGTTTGTTCATCTCTGGATTCAGTCTTACTTTTCTTCAGCCACTTTGATCTTTGGGTGATTTCACAGCTAAATGTAACATGGGTAGCTATTATTTTAGGTAAAAGAAGCTAACAACTTGTGCATGCCAAATTTCTGTGGATCAGCTCTGCTACTCAAGATTTTATTAAACATATATTTTATCTATGTTGCATGGATACTCATACCCATGCCCCTAAAACTCATACCGGATACTCAGGATACTCAGCGAAGAGCATCATAGCTAAGTACCTTCATTAAGATTTCTGATTTTAGTATCATTGTTTCTATTTCTGTATCAGCTTGCTGTCAATTAGGTTTATTTCAATATATAACCACTAATCACTTTGAAACTCTGATACAACAATAGTAAGACATTTCAATTTGGCTACTTAATCTTCAAAGTGTTCAACAATAAATTTATCATTGTTCTTATTTTGAAAACTCAATGACATTGTATTTCCAAATTTTCTATTAAATATTAAATTATATAGAAAAATGGCGTACCCAAAGTATCCATCTCCTACTTTGAAACAATAATCGTACCCCTACCCATAGAAGCATGAATCCTTTTGGGAGAAATTTGGCAAACCAGTTGAGTAGGACTTTTTTTATTTTTAAATGGCAAAAAATTAGATTTACAAGAAACTGTAAAACTTGAAGAAAAACAATCGAAATTACATTTTTTCTGTTAATGGGCATTTCTACATCATAGATATATTAAGAGCAAATAAAATATGGAGTTCAAGCAGTTATAATAATTAGATTTTCATCATTTAAATCCATATTGTTGATTACATTACACAAAACATACCGCAATAGCATAAAAGAGAAATAGATGCAGACAATTGTCAAAATGTCGATTACAATATAGTTAGTGACTTTGTACAAATTCAACCTATAAACTAAGTAAAAAGATCCAAAAACTCAAATGTAGCCAATGACATGCTAGAGGGCAAGAGGTGTTGATGCTTCTCCTTGGAAAGTCCCTAACCATTGTCCTTCAAGAACACTATTCAAAAAGTCGGTTGTTTCCATGATTTTCACATCTTCAAGCTTACAAACAGTATCAACATCAACATCATCATCATCACTTGGGGTACAACAATCCACACAAACATTGGATCTATCTCGTCAAGGTCATTTGGGGAGTCATCCTCAATAGTTCCTAATTTTTTCAATGTAGAAATTAGTCTTCACCAAGAAAGTTTAAAAAATTGAATACAACTTCAATTGAGTGTAACATATCAAAACTCCTTACCTTAATCTTTCTTCAACTTCAAGCGAATGTTGCAGTGAACAAACACTAAGTCATTCATCCATTTTTGTGTTAGACAATTGTAATTCTTGGAATGTATGTGTTCAAAAATACTCCAAGTTTCCAACTATGCTCACAGGTAAATGAGGTGCATGGCTGGGTCAAAATGTGCATCTCCATCCACTTGAGACTTTTACATTTGCGACCAAAATAATCCCACCGTTGAGCTAAAACACACGTAATGGGAGATGATATCATGTAAGAATATCTTCAAATCTTAACAAATTTGTTAATCATGTCAAGAAATAGATGGACTATTAAAAGTTTACATATATAGTCTACTCGGTTGGAAGGTCGTTTGGCCTTCCTCGACAAGCCTAGATGAAATAAAACCCCTTGCCTATTATACATTTGCACCTCTAACATAGTGACTTTCAATTTCTTTGTGCCAAAAAACATCTTTTTCATGCACCCGAACAAGCCTTATGTGATATCGGCATCAATCTTTGTGAGATTCGTGTTGTAGAACAATGATGGAATGAGATTAGATAAGATAAATTTACTAATGTCCAACAAGAGACCACAGATAGGTCAGAAGGACTAGAAAGAAAACAATAAGGGTGCAGCCAACAGCAGGAACACCAAACGGTGTCTGCGGAAAGAACAAAACAGGAAAGCCAAAGCAAGAGAAACTTGAGAATGCAGGAGAGTGAAATTGTTTGTCCCATCTCCTAACAATTATGTCCCATAATGGTTGATACCACATCCTATCATTTTCGAACCTACCTTTCATCACCTCATTGACCCTATCCATGGCCTCATACAAATATCCCACTAAGGATTTATCCCTACCCATTAGTCTCGACTTTTACTAGAGGCTCTGAGAATCGTACCTCCTGCTCAGTTACTTCCCAATAACTTGAATATATGTACTCTACCTCTCTAATGCCATATGCTTGAATTGAGAAGCCTAAGTCCATCCACTCGGCTGAAACAAAAATGCATCTCAAGTTCATTTTTTGTTGAACTAGAGATTGTAGTTCAAGTGTGTTGCAGACCTTGGCGCCCCTGGTCAAACCAGCTTGTGAATTGGCACATCATATTTGTTGACACCAAGAATTGCTCCTACGTGAACAGTCCAATGGGAAGCTCAGAGAAAGCGGGACCTACGCATTATCACTAAACGAACTCCGAGATTTCGGAAGTTGGCTCTTCATGTTGCGAGATGGGGAAAGGGAACCCTTTAAATCACATGTGAAACAATCACAAATATATAAACAACTATTCAGGCATGAGACATAAAACAAAGCATATAACAATAACCGTTTGCAGAAAAGCTTAAAGCATAATTTTCTTAACATAGATTGAAATGCAAATGTTGAACTCTAGAAAAGCACATAAAACATTCCTGAAGACAACGAATCTTGAAAAACAAAGGGTCGAAAGCACAATTGATATATTTCATTGATTCAAAATATTCATTATAGTTTTAACGCTTGCTAGAATAGACATTCATAGGAGTAAGAGATCCCTCTTTAACCATACAATGTATTGCATATATAACACACAACATGCTAAGTTCTTAGTTCCACGAACTACCCTCTCAAACATAGATAACAAGCCCTCGATCCGGAGACAAAACCAAATTTTCCATTATTGCACCTGGTCGTCATCCCTCTACAAGGATCTTAGCCCAACAACCGTATCCCTTGCAGTTATCGCAATATCTTTACTAAAAACTATGTCAAAATTGAAAGAAATATGAGCCCACAAAAATGCATGTGTGAAAGAATGTGGTTAATAGGAAAAACATACAACACACTAACATAACAACCCTCCATGTATAAGAGTTCAAGCCTCGCAAGATGCCCGCATGTTATATCTGGAAAGCAATAAGGCCCATAGGTGGAAAAAGATTTCACTCTGCGGAGGAGGGGACATACAACACATTGGCAAGCATTGTTTTTTCAAAAGAAAATTAAAGCTTGAAAAATTCTCACGAGATAGCCATGTGTCTATCCTTTGAAATAACTAGCCCTACTGACAAAGGGGGCGCAACTATGACACGATCATGCGGTGCTCAAGTGGGGAATCTGCCTTCACTCGTCTCCATACCTTCTTTGATTGCCCGCAAGATGGCCATGTGCCATGTTTAAAAGAAAACCTAGGCCCACTAGTGGGAGAGAACAATTTATGCTCAAGGGACAAGTGGCACCTCACTAGGACTTCTGATGAGCAGAAAAGGAGGTCACAATGAAGCACGTGTTGTGTTGATAAATGGCAAAGCACAAAGCTCTACAATAAAATGGCGCAAATGTGCAAGGACGAAGCATTGGCACGAGAAACAACTTCCACAACATTGCGAACTTTGGCTTGCAGTTTTGGCAACACTTGTGGAAATCCTACTTGCAAGATGAGCACCCTTCAAAATTTTGGTTTGTTGATAAAGGCCTTACCCATTGGGCTTAGCAAAAAAAGGCATGAAACAAAAGAGGACCAAAACCCTGTGCTAGCAAGAACTTGTAGGAAATGGAAACCACAACATGCTTTCTCTTAAGGAGAATGCACTATGTGCAATCGCACTTCTTGGAAAAGAACTCCTAAGCTACAACTATACAAACATTTACATTTGGATAGAGATTTACATCATTAGAATCAAGTAAAAACCATTGACTAGTTTGTTATAAAAATTCCCCTTCCTAACTAGCCTTTAATACATCACATCCTTCTAGACAGCAAACCAGAAAGGAAACTTTGAAAGGTATCTGATTGACTAGGGTGCCCTCAGAAATGAGAAAGTAAAGAAACCCACCCATGTCAAAATGTCTTCTATTCGTGACGAATGGGTGGGCCTCCCCTTTTCTTCACTAAGCTCTTTTTCATGCTCAAAGGTGAGCATTGCCAGAGGTGATTTGACTCGTGTCCCCCAGTTAGCTTTATTGCTCCCTTTTCTCCCAAGTAACATTCAAAAACAAAGTATGATGGCTTCTTCACTACAGAGGAGAAGCCCACCCTTTGTTGTAGCTCACAGCCTATAGATCACAAAGTTCCAAGTCAAGATTGACAGATGCACAAATAAGCATCGAATTCATCCAGAAAGTCATCCTCAGCATCAATCTCGTCCAAGATCACTAGGTCTAGAGATACCTAAAAAATGGAGAAGTGACGATTTGGAATTGGAAGAACATAGAGCTCTTCTTTTTGAACTATACCTTATTCTAGGTTGTGCTTGATCTCCTATATATGAAAAAAAAAAAAGGGAAACTCTGAAAAATAGATAAGTTCCTGTCCTCTTTGCTTTCTTCTTCATTCCATGTCCACTGAGAGGCTTGATTGAGAACAAACTTCACAATATCCTCCTACGATCTTGCTCATCCTCCCTCTTGTTTCTCCCCTCCCTCCTCTGAAACCATATGGGTAACTATTGTGGAAATCCTAGTTGCAAGATGAGAACCCTTCAAAAATTTGGTGTGTCTATGGGGCCTTATCCATTGGGGTAAGAGAAAAAGAGACCTGAAACAAGGGAGGACCAAAACCCTATGCAAGCGAGAACTTGTAGGAAACGGAAACTTCTTTTATGAGCGGGAGTGGGTATTTGGGTTCTGGTGATTTAACAATTTGCATACATATATATGTAGATTATATTTCAGACAGTTAGCACTTCTGTCCATTCCGCAATCTTTCAAACATTTCCTTTTGCTTTGTTTTATTCCACATCGACAGCCTTCCAAGTAGTTTGTGTGCCAAGACCTACCAGGCAAGCAGTCATGCCATGCGCTTTCTTCATCACCAAGTGCTATTTGAAGCAGTGTATGCCTCCATTGACATCATTCAAACGCATTAACTTTTGACAAACTGACAGTAAGAAAACTCAGAAAGATAAGAGTTGTTTACTGTTTTCAAAGTTACCTCAATATGTATCTGATCAGCACCTCAGAAGGATGCACTCCAAGCCAAGAAATGCATTCGCTCTGCTGTTTGTTTAATTTGGGGACTTTTTATTGCGTTTGCATGGGGGGTTGGGTTCAGCTGGTTACAAACTCACTTTGTGTGGATGCCAGGTGTGTTTGCTTGATCACTGAGTAGTTGGCTTTATTCAAGCATTTATTTAATACTCACACTCACATTCTGTTGAGTGTATTTAGTGCTGTTTTTTTTTAATATTATTATGAAACTACAGTCTTATGTGCACCGCTATCCTTATGCACAGCACCGAACTATTATCAGAATTTTGGATTGCCAATAGCGAAGTTGTTTGGCCAGTTGTTAATGTAGTTGGAAAAAAAATTTGGTTAAGCAAATGGTGTACCTGAAGAAAAGTGGTGGGAAACGCTGCAGAGGTCCTTAAGAATTTACGACAAATTTGACAGAAATTTAAGACGGTCTTAAAGTAGTGCAGCTTGGCATCATTCCACACTACACGGGGATGAACTGGATTAATGTCCAGGGGTTCAATTTCTTCCAATCACTCAATGCATGGGATGAGGAAACATTTTCGCCTCGCTTTCCCAGCAAACAGTCCGACAAATTTCTCAAGGCCGACACACTTTTCTGGGTAAGGCATCACAACTTCCGGTTAAAGCTTGCTGTATAATAGCCTATTGGCTAATAATTTCGAAGTAATATCCCATGTCATAGTGTAAACATGAAAAGCACATGATGTATGGTTAAGATAGAATCCTTTGAAAAAAACTAGCTATCATCTAGTTTGAAGATGAGAAATGAATTCCGTAGTTTAGCAGAGCTTCGTGTAATTTGGGTTGATTGTAAAGGTCAGTGAAACAGAACAGTGACAGAACAATCAAGCTTTAGAACAGGTGCAAATTTGATATTATACATCATGATGTCATTCTGTTTCTCCTGATCATCAACCTAGCCAATCTTTGGTCTGTCATGCAAAAGCTCGCTCAGCTTTCTGGTAACATTTCACATTGTCTCAATTGTTTTTGGACCACAAGTTAGTTTCTCACTTTCTGATTTAAGGGCAACATGTGTCTAATTCGTATAAAACTCACCGTTGAATACAAAGGTAATCACTATTCTGCCTTGATTGTTTTGACCTTTTACCATCATACATTGTTCATTGAGTAAATTCTGAATAAAGATTTGTAAGCAATAAAAATCCCAGATAACAAAATACATAGTTGAGACAATATTAAAAAGATATAATAACGTTATAAATACCATTGCCACACAAATTTGCAATTGCCCCTGCTACCATACGAAGAGTTTGAGGATCTTCTGCCTCATCTGCTGTCCTTGATAATAGCCCAATACCACCTTGAGCCATTATAAGCTCCTGATTTGTCTCTACAAGATAGATGGCTTAAATTAACTGATTGCAAGATCAACTAAATTAAAAAACAAAATTCAAAATTATTTGCTTGATGGCCTATTATAAGCTCTTGGTTGGTCTCTGCAAGATAGACAGCTTAAATTAACTATAGATGGGGTAAACTGAATAAGTCATTTTAAAATTATTTTCTTAAAGCCATCATCAAACTAGAAGAAATGCATGACCTCTGACAGCCCAAGTAACCATCACTCTTGAAAAACAAACCTCACTTTTGAGTTTCACTTCCAGTTCATTATCTCATTAAATGTTCAAGGGTCCTATGAGCATACCATTCATGGCAAGATTTGCAATGGCACCAGCAGCTACCCTTCGGATAGTCTCATCCTCTGAGCTTCTCAAAAGCATCAGCAAGGAATGAAGCCCACCTGCCTCAACAATCTTCTCCTGGTTTGCTTCTGTCAAAATAAAATAATGTTAGCTATGAAGCAATAACACAATAAGAGTTAGAGGTACTATAGTATTATGCAAATTTTGGAGTTCATTACCATTGTGCATGAGCAGATTATTTTGACTAAAATAACAACACATACATCAATAACATAAACGCTAAATAAATTAATTAATAAGTAACCAAATATCCCTAGATTTTTGGTAGATGCAATATGTTTAATATACATTATAGATCATGCAATAAAAAATGAGAGAAGAACTACATGTGAAGAATAAAGTTCCTGGAGAAGACAATTTTTGGATTCTTGTCAGACTAATTGCAAGCCTCAGTTATAAGACTCGCATGAGAACCAAAAAGGTCCCAAGGTCATTACACAATTTGTCATATGTTTGCTGGAGGAGATGACAAACCAAGTGAATGTGGCAACAAATATACTGGTCACTTTGGCCACAAAGGCAGAAAGATCCCTTAAGGGAAGTTGATGGCAATAGAGCGAAAAGTTGTTTACCACAGAGCACACAAAACCAAGGGTGGTTTTAAATAGCTCAGAATACAAGGTTGAAGACACAATGCATTGTCAAAATCATTCTCTTGTCTAGGTACAAGGATCACCTCAAATTAGTAGATGAATGGATACACATCCTGTACCTTGGAGGGGTGCATAAGTATGACCATAGCAGCCAATGGATACTCTTGTGACTTTGAACACTGTTAAAACATGTGCTACAGTTTGATAGGAAGGTCTTGTTGTGAGGTTTTCAAACTGTCGCCACATTGCAAATGGGGACCCCCTCTTTAGCTGGTAGGCTTAGGTGTTGGAAAATTTGGTAACAATTTCGGTACTCAGGGGTGCCCATTACAAAGATTCAGCACCAAGCTGGTCTGTACAAGGTTATGTTTGGTTTAAGATTTGAGAAAATTGCCTAAGTATCAAAGTGGGAGAAGTTTGGCAAAGTCTAGAAGATGGAACAAAGAAGAAGTTGAGCTAGGAAGAGCTAAATTTTGGCTGAGTATAATTAATTTGTCTCATCTTGGGCTGAGACATGATTTGCTACCAGTTTAAATTTTGTCTCATCTCGAGCTGAGACTTAATTTTCTACCTATGTAACTTTCATCCCATCTTAGAGCTGAGCCTTTTATCCTTGCCTCTAATTTTGTGTATCATCTTGAGCTGAGCCTCCTTTTGCTACCTAAGAAATTTGTCTCTCATCTCAAGCCTTGGAGTTGCAGCCCAATCTTAGAACAATGAGCCTTGAACTTTGAAATGGGAAGTAGAGCCTAGAAGTTCAAAACAAATGCATGTGGCCTTTTCTAAATGACATTAGTCCCGAAATTTGAGGCAGAAAAACCTTGGAAAATAGTGTATGAGCATGGAGATCACAATTCAAATTTACGATTAGAATTTGATAGAGTTAAACCTTGCATTGTGCTTTGGATTAAGTATTTCTCATGACATTGATTGGGATATTGATTAATTTCAAATTACAGTATGTCCCATTTTGCTTCATTGTTAAAAAAAATTTGAAGACAGAAAATGATAAAAATTAAAAACAAAATGGAAATGGGTTTTAAATTGAGATGAGATTAAAGTTTACCTCAATTCTGCAATGAATGGCTAGATTTTAAATATGAAATAATTAATTCACCTATTATTGCATTGAATTTATCCAAATGGCATTGATTTTAACAAATGGGCAATTGAATTAGTTGTAATAAATTTAATATTTTCCCATCAAATTTTCATTGGCCGATTAAAGTTTTAATATCCTATTAAACTAGCATGTTTGTGATGATTTTCTTAGACTTATTGCAATTATCGTTTAAAATTTTAAAATTATTTACAAGTGGTTTGCCTTGCAGGTTAAGGAATGATGAGATGGCATCCATATCCTCAATCAATAAAACATGCCAAGTGTCACATGGAGACAATTTGTTGAGATGGTGCCTAGGTTCATTAAATGAGGAAGAAGACGGGGATAAGGAACACATTTCCCAAGGTGATGAGGTGTTGTTGTCTACAATAGGCTCTCCTCATTAGCCTACATGTCATTCATCCTTGTCTAGTTGTTATGGACTTGAATTTTCTCATTGGTGTACAAAATAAATATAATTTTTATATTGGCCCACATGGTGGTGCTTAGTTGTAATTGGGTGAGCATTTAATATTTGTAGCAGGTGGTTATGAAAACCCTAGTTGGGGCTTATATGGATTAATCTTGGCCCTTTATTTCAACTCAATTTTGCCCCTTTGTTGTAATTGTACATCTTTAAAAGGCCAAGGCCTTCTTGTTTGTAAGGTTTTTTCCTAAGAAAGTTAGATTCGTTAAATTAGAGGAAAGGTATTAGAGAGCTAGTAGAAAATTTAGATTAGATTAGGCTAGCTAAGGGAGAGACTTTATAAAATTGTTGCTATGATGCTTCTGAAGTAATGAATAGTTCATCGTTGGTTTTCATGATGGATTATTTGATATTGCTTTTAAGTGTCGCACGGTTTCTTCAATCTTTCACTTGGATAAGATTTCATTTCATGTTAAAGTCATGTAGTTGAATGAGAGTAATTGTGGTTGTTTACTTGCTTGACTTGAACAAATCCGAGCCACCAACCTCCTGCTGATTGTAAGTGTGCCTTGTGTGGTAAGCCGGTGATTGAAAGCACTTAACTTCAGTTGATATTCAATCTTTAGTTTGCATCCATTTGATGGGATTGAAGAGGAGATACTGATCTGAAAATCATTCAATTGTTCCTTAGAAGGTTGCACTAGGTGGGTGGAGTAGCTGATTAAGTTGCATCTATGTAGAGTCCAAGTTCATCCATGCTTCCTTGCACTCATAGCAGAAGTAGAAGTTAAACACTAAAGTTTGAGTTGAAGTGGAAGTTGAAAAATCAAACTACATTTTCTTGCACATTGTGATGCCAAATTTTTAGAAGTGCAAAGAGTTGAAGTCCGTTTGTGATAACCAGAATAACAGGTCATAAAACTAAGTGAAGTCCATGAGAGATGACCTTATATCAAGGGAGGATTGAGTAGTTGATGTTTTGACTTGAAACATCAAGTTTTTGATTCTGCATGTTGTAGTGGAACAAAACTCACATCAACAAGTCTCTATTTTTATAAATAGGCAACTAGGGTATAAATCCCAAAATCCACAAAGTAGCACTGGAAATCAAGCGACCCAAGCAAATATTGATAGTAAGAGAAGGTAATAAAGTTGTTTGTAAAATTGACCAAGAGAAAGTTAACACTAATGAAAAAGTATCTTATAGAATAAAATTTTGTTAAGCCACTTGTCTCAGTACTTTCTGCCCAACAAGTCCAGACAGAATGTTGTCAAAAGATTTATCAAAGTGTTTAAACCTGGGATGTTTTTAATTAAAGAGATAAAGATGTCAAAAGTAGAAATAATAAATTGGTAGTAGTTTTGGCAAGCTTCGAGGAATAGTTGCAATTTAAGCTCATGGATTGTTGGACGATCTCCTATGTTTATTGGATACAAAAAAAAAATTGTTCAATAAACTTTGTTGGTTATATTAGGGATCTCTCGATAAAAGGAATATCCATCACAAGTAATATGAAAATTTAAATCAGTAATAGTTATGCTTTCTAGGAGATCACAGAGAAGGTTAGCGAGCTCTAGAAGTTTCATAGATGCTTCCTCTCCAGCAATCATCTAGATTATGGCGGGAAACTCAATGTTTCTTTTTGTGCAAAGAATGAAGGGGAGACCTTTGTTTCCTATTCAAGAAAGCTTTCAAATAGAACAAGAATTAGTCATTTTCAATTAATGGATCCCAAACAGTGGGGCTTTTACTTGGAATAATCAATGAATGGAAGATGCATATTTTGTTACATTTGGAAAGGTTTCTGATTGGACAATAATGGCCCTGTCAACATAACAAGCCTCCTCTTCTATCTTGCATAATGTGGATCTAGATCTTTCGCACATTTCTTTATATATGAAAAACGAGGCTTCAGACCTTCAAATAGTCCAAGTTTAAGCTCATGTGACTGAAAGAGGAAAGAGCAAACAAGATAAGACTAATTAATTAATGTCTAAGAAAATACCATAAAGAGAGTCTAAATGACTGGCAAAACATAAGGCCAACCCACAGATTGAGCACCAAATGGTGTACTAATTAAGAGAACGAAATAACCAAAGTAAGAAACAACAACACAAACAACCCACTAGAAGCTCTACGCAACCGGGAGAAGGTCTAGAACCAAGGATAGGCCATAGGGTGAGAAGAGACCGCAAGCCGCCTCTGAAAAGCCTTAGAATAAGTAGATGGCCACTATTGGGTGGGGTTCTTGTGAGGCCTCGTGGATCTGATATGGCCAGAAGGGGGATCGAGCTCTAGTTGGCACCGCATGTCAAGGAAACCATCGTAAAGAAAGAGGTGATAAGTCGATCAGAGTATTGTCTCATGGGGAGCTAATGTTGTAGTCAGTGGGCCTGAAGTCTCACAATCACCTAAATATATAAAGCGCAAAGCACCTTTGATCAAAGTACTTGAAGAAGGATGAGAGAGGTTGTGTCCCTCTGAACAACTAATAGAATCTCCCTTCGATCTTATAGTAGATAGGGCAGCCGAAAATGAAAATGACTACAATAAGTTTTAATTAAAGTGCATGGAAGGCACACCAAACCATGTGATTGAAATGTATGTTGTCTTCCACAAATTTAATTATGTGAAGCAAGATCTGGAGTGGAAATTTGTTTTTGGTAACATTACTCATAGAAAATATATTGTTCATTGAACTAGCTAATATCCAACACTACGCAGTTGAAAATTGATCCCACCACTCCAATATGTCCTAGAGCAGATAGAACTTAAATTGTGGTGCCACATGTTTACCGCCTACGGTAATCTGGATTAATGCATACTACAGTAACAAGATATAAGAGATAACACAGAAATACATGTAATGCGTTAGGAACAAGATATATATTTCATTAATGCTTCAAGTGCATCATGCGCCAATACACAAGACAGATAGCAATGACTAATACTCCATAAATCCTATCTCCCAACAGAGAGTGTACATAAAGATCCCGAAGGGGTGCGCCCCAACTATTGCACCATAACAAAATATCCTTCGGTTACTAACACACACCCTTAGCACATGTTTAACTATTCCCGATGGCATAACACACTTTATTTGACAACATCATCACCCCCAAAAAGAAAGTAGTCTTCGGACGATGTACAAAAATGGAGATGATATTACTACATACAATACATCAAAACATAAGCTAGGAGGAAGGAGGGTGAGTCCTTGGAGGCATTGATGTTGAAGCCTACAACTGTGCCAGCAACTCATGCACATGCTCGATCATCTTCTTCAAATCCTCTTCAACCTGCATCTGGATCTCCAACGTTGTCTTCATCATCTCTGCAATGTTCCCAAGTTATGTCCCCTTTGTTTTAGACTCCTTTTCTAGCAGACTCTTCTCTTGCTTCATTGTCTCGTGTTGGGCTATAAACATTGTCACCTCTAATTCTCTCTACTGCTTTCCTACTTCAAGCTAAGCAATTAGTGATGCTTGTTTCGACTCTTGGGCTAACTGTTGTGTAGCTAAGTTCCCTTCCACTGCAACTAATCGGTAGTCGTCTCATACTAAGCCCTCTTTGCTGCTACCTGATCTTCCTCACTCCATCGCAAAGCATAGTAGGTGTCTCAATACACCTCCACTATCTCACGAGTAAGGGTCTTTGCTTCTCTTTCAATTATCAACTCTCCAGAAATCCAATCCTATATCGTCTCAGGGGTCTTTATGTCAAGTCATCCTTGTGCCTCGAAGCATGCAATGAATGCAATTGGACAACCTACTCTCATAAACGAGAGAACATGCTCCATCTCCTGAACTAACCCCTCCAGTGCTCGTGTCTAAGCAAAGATCACCACCTAGCGACCTCAAGTCACTACATATGCCAAGTAGGCCTCAACGTCCTCTCCCATGTCCCTGGGAAACCTTGATGTTGGCTGCTCCTATGTGCCCATCATTGTGTCTACTGCCTCTAACATCATCTGAGCAATATCGGTTGGAGGTGGTTGCTCATCCGCAGGGGTGGGGCGGCTCTCTCCATCTGAAAGAACTATAGGAGATACAATGACTTCCCTAGCCTCAACCTTAGGTACCTCCCTCATAGGTGAGAGAATGCTAGATGCTCATGCCACTGGTGTTTTGTTGAATCTCCAACTCAAATAAGCACTTAAATCCTGTGTTGTACTTGCTCGGTCTATACCCTATATGGCTGGACTGACTAACAATGCGATATCTACTATGACAACATTATCTGAGCCAACCAAATCTAATTGAACCTGTGGCTCCTCTTGGCTATCGTGTGTCTACTCTTGCTCAGGTGCCTCCATCACCTGTTTTGACAAAGCCCTAGCTGGCAAGGTGTAGGACTCAGTCTCTAGTACAGGAACGGTCTCAGGTATAATTACTACCTCACAAATGACTGTTGACTCGAAAATCACCGTGGGTGGTCTCTGCCACTACTACAGCTGGAGTGATGTTGATAGGTCACCAAATCTGTCCAAAAGCAAGATTGTGCATACCCACACAAGTGGTCAAATGACTTGTCATGGATCAGAAGAGGTCGTGGGAACAAGAGTGGCATCGTCTAATTACCTCGACCTCCTCATCCTTCATTTGTATTTTGTCCCCCTCATCTATGTCACTAGCACTTTCAGATGAGGTGTCCTGTATGCCACTGTCTATGTTCTCGTGCTCAGATCCTAAGTCAATCTCTTGTATGTGTCTTTTGTGCCCTGACACGAACTTTTGTCCACCTAGTGTGTCCAAATGATGCCATTGCATAATGGGAGGTTTTCCTGGAGCTAAGGGTCTTGGCTTGGTCTCAAGCTTATCAACTGGGATCAATCTTGTTGTGGCATCTAGAAACAATCCAATAGCATAGTGCGGCATATAAAATGTTTTATGCTACGGCATCATAAATTCATATATATGCTCTAAAAGCAGCATCGCCTAGTCATATACCCTTCCTACCTTAATCTTGTTCATCAATCCCACCTGCGGAAATGAGATGTATGAAGCACAATTGCACCCCGTAAGTCTACACTTCACTAAGTCCATAATGCAGTGCAATGGTCCCCCTCTAATATCTAGTTTCTTCAGCCCTCTTCCTCTAGAAGTTTGCATCAGAGCTTGTTTTTTTTGCGTCAAATAGGTCTTTGCACACCATGTTCACGAGTTGCTCATTTGCCTCATGTTTCATTTTCTTTACTTCTAAATCAATTTTTATGCCCCCTTCCACATATTCAAATATGTCGTATACTCTGGTAAAACCCTGCGCCTTTAAGGAGATTTCTACATCATGGTCTAGAGAGGAAAAGGTGCTTGTTTTTTAGTGCCTACCATAGGTGTCTATCATTATCCTAAAGGACCCCTCGAAATCTTTAATGCAAAAAACCAGCATTTTTATCGCCCATTCTACCTGTGCTCTCCTTTTGTGCCCTTCACCAGATCATCATCTAAAATTTCCTACCACCACTTCTAGCACTCTAAGCCATTCAACTCTTCAAACAATATGTTCTAAGGTGTTACATGAGATGCTACAAGAGTGTGTACTTTAGGTCATACCTTTTTCCCTGTATCTATCTGTCCTACAACTTTCACTCCTGAAGGTAGTAATTGGGCATTCTTGTTCATGTTGTTGCTTGAACTTACACCGCTGTTCTATATCTACAGCTTTGCTTTCCATGGTCAGTTGTCCATAACGGTTACTTAATTTGTCTTTTGCGCCCAGGATAGAAATGGCTAGGGTTTTGGCTTACTTCTCGTTTTTATGATTACTCCTTTCTTTTGCAGTCTATGCTCAAGTATTCACGTATAATGGTAATTGAGACCCTTGTTGCTTCTACGGCCCTTGCGTACACTAGCGTTGCAATCTTCCTTCTTTACTAGGGTTAGCTCTTCTCTTCATATGTCATTATCGTACAATCTAGATGTGACTCCGAGATTCAGTATTTGATGATATCGTTCTTACACTTTTATTGTGTTTGCTATTGTCTTATTTTGCCTTTGTTGCCTTGTGATACCTTTGTTTGAAACTTCTTCGGTTTCCTTTGATGATCGTATGACAATTCTCGACTAAATATCTTTCAATCATACAATGTCGACTACTACCCTCAAGTGAACAAGCGCATAAGGTGTTTAATGGCTATGCCTTTGGTGATATCAACTATTGCTTGTACGGGACTATATTATTTTCATCTGCTTGGTGGGAATTGGTTCTCTAGGCGTCATACGCCATGTTTTACCACGTCTCTCCATACATCCACATTTGGTAACACTTTGGCCTCTGAATTCACCGTACAACAACTTAAATCTCCTTTCCAGCATGACATTGTCGTATGGTACGGTGTCCCAAAATTGTCATATGGTGTTGTGTTATTATTTTTCCCTATACATTTTTCTATATGTCGCCTATTAGATACCCTACGGTATCATCCAATTTACATCCAGTTGTCCTACAGTGCTCGTGGTTGCACTATTGTCATGCATTGTACAATGTTCTTGTTCTTGTGTTTCGTCGTATGATGCTCATGGAATGTCCTCTCTGCATGAGCGTACAATGTCATATATGTCGCTATTCAATATTGTTGTATGGTGTCATATATGTGACTATACAACCTTATTTTACTTGCAATTAAATTTATATTTTTGTTATTTTTAATTAATTGCTAAGTTATTTCTCTGCCCTCCGTATGAGCCATCATCCTTCCCTCCATGCCTCCGATGGTAAATCTTGAGTTTCGAGCCATTGACTGAGTCGGCTATATCTTTCCCGTCCAAGGTCCACAACTTAATTGATCCATTATCGCCAACTTCGTGTACCTTGTACGGTCCAACCCACTTCACCTTGAACTTACCCAGTGTAATCTCATTGCACCTGTTATAAATCCACAAAAATTTACCTAGTGTGAATTTAGTTAGTTTTGAGTGTTTATCATGCCACACCTTACGCCTGAGCTAAGACACTTCAATGGCCCACTGCGCCATTAATCTTTGTTCTTCGATCTTGTTCAAATTGTACAGCCTTTCTCTCAGACTCTTCATGTCACCCAACTTGCTCTAAATTGATATCCTCAGGCTCAGCACCATGAACTCAATCAACAACCCAACCTCCTGACCCTACATTGACTAGAACGGAGTTTGTCCCGTCGTAACCTTATAAGTGGTGTGGTAGGCCCATAACACAGATGGCAATGTTTCCTCCCAGTCCTCTCCTTCGACTCTGCAGGACTTATAGATTACTAATACTAATATCTTATACGTTAATTCAGCCTGCTCATTTGCTCTTGGGTAGTACGGTCTCGAAAAGGAATGACAGATTTTGAACTCCGTCGTGAGCAATTAGATGACATGATTTATGAAATGTCCTCCCCGATCACTTGTTAACTGGATCAGAATGCCATACTTGGTAATTATTTGTTCATAGATAAACCTTGTACTTATTGAAAAGTTGATGGTAGGGCTCGTGCCTCTACCCACTTCATAAGATATTTTGTCGCTACAACAATGTATCGACACCATCGAATTTTGCTTTCCTTCAGGGGTTCAACAAAGTCTAGCCCCCATCATTTAAAAAGTTCTTGTGCATGTGAAGGGTTAAGCAGCATAATGTCTCTCTTTAGGGGCTTCCCCTCCCTCTGGCAAGTATCGCAGCCTGTGACCCATTCCCTGGAGTTGTTATACACGGTAGGCCACCACAGCCCTACCAGAAGTATCTTCCGCACTATTGTGCCAGGCCCCATGCATCTGCCTGTTGGACCTTCATGTGCTTCTCTCGATACACTCTGCACTTCTTCCATGAAACATTGTTGAAGGACTTGGTTGGGTCCCATCTTATATAGCAACCCGTTACTCAACTGAAATGCTCAACTCGTTAGCACAAGCTTCCTCCTTTCGCTTGGTTGCATTTCTCTCGAGAACTGCCTTGTTGAAAAGTATTCTCCAATGCTTGTATACGAGGATGGGAGTATGGCAATCCGAAACAAGTATACATCTGGAAAGTCATAATTTATTCCTTCAGGTGCTTCCCTTGACTTGATCCTTGACAAGCGATCTGCACTCATGTGACACCTTCCAAGACGTACCACAATACTAAATGTAAACTCATGTAGGACCAACCATCTACCCACTCACCCTTGAATAATCTACTTATTCACCAAATACATCAAAGATTGGTGATCCACACAGAACACACACTGAGTCGCCACTAAGTAATGTCGAAACTCTAAGATGTCAGTTCAGGTTTGGTTCCAAGTTCAGAGTTCGAGAACCAGTTCACAAGTTCGTCAAAATTTTGGAAAGGGGTTTGGTTCATTTGCATTCATTAGTACAAAAACATGTAAAAATTAAAATATATATATATATATATGAAGCGTGAGTTAAAATCAGAATGTAGCATAGTAGCATAAACACATTTAAACAACAAAACCACCATAAACAGTTAAACTTGTCATCATAGTGATCATACCATCATATAGTTCAATCAACTTCAACATCAAAGATTCAAACAATATAATAATCAAGTTCAAGTATCATTGTTTCACGTTCTAATGGAATAAAAATCAAAAAAACTATTAATATTCTAAGTTCAATCCACACGTTCCCACCACGAGTCAGCCATTTACCCTATCCTTTATTTTGTTTTCCCTATCAGTGATCTTTTGCTTCCATACACCCCCCAATTGTGGCTGATTACCATACCTTGAAGTGTATCTTTCACCTACACAAGTTGTCTCAAGACGTTTATATGTGAATGCAAAACAGGTCTCAACAACCTATCAGATAAATTAGAGCAAGAAACAACTGTTAGATACATATTTTAGAAAAGCATATACATTGCACAAGCAAAATATGAAAAGTCAGAAATTGTCAAAAAATTAAAACACTAACTTGAGTTCAAGTTCATTTACCATCAGTAGCTCTAATTTGGAGTGGTTTTTGAAAAGAGATTGAGTCGTGGTGGTTTTTGACAACAATTTGGATGTCCTCAACCTCTTCATACACTATGTTGATCCACTCAATTCGGTTCCCAATCTTCTATAGCATAAGATTGAGTAAATGCACTGCACAAGGTGTCCAAAAGATATGTTGATATCGCACTTCAACCAACAAACCAGCTGCTCTACAATTCTCTGTGTTTCCCGTTACGACTTGGACAACGTTTCTCGCACCCACTTGTTCAATCGCCTCAATTAGGATATTAGCAATAAATGGCCCAGCTTTTACTTGGCCCTCACAATCTACCGTTTTCAAAAACATTGCCCTTTTAGGGGATACCGCAAGGACATTGATCAAGGGACGGTTCCTGGAATCCTACCACCCATTTGAAACAACTGTCACCCCTGTCTCAACCCATCAGTCCCTTATGGGACTCAATTGATCTTCAATCTGTTGGACCTCTTGATCCAACAAGGTGGTGCGCACTTTCTCATACCAGGGGCCACAATACCCTCCTCGAGCTTCATTGGCACCCCTCAACATGTCCTTCCAAAATGGAGAGCGAACAACATTAAAGAACAGCCCATTTGCATACAGGCATCTTCCGAACTTAATGTCGGCAATTTCCTGGTTGTTATTTTGAAAAGCAATTTCTAGTGGTCCCTTTCTTTTGTGTGCAAGGGGTATAGATTCAGTGTCAATGTCCACTGCAGTACTTAAAAAGGGGCAATCTAGTACTATAACATCTAGGGGTGGTTGCATTCCCTTTGCTCTTTTGCTTTTGCTTTTACTTTTATTGCTACTGAGTTTTGTTGCCCTACGTCCTTCTCTCTCTTATGCTGCCCTATGCTCTTGTACTATCACATCTAGGGTGGGTTGCATTCCCTTTTCTCTTTTACTTTTACTTTTATTAGTATTGAGTTTTGTTGCCCTACGTCCTTCTCTCTCTTCTGTTGCCTCATGCTCTTCAATATATTTTAACACAATTTTATTTGGTATAGGGGCACCTTTTTTGCCAGGGCATTTCTTGACTCCTCTTCGAATGCATCCACACAAATGACCTACCGCATGATAATAAGAACCATTTCTTTCTACACCACAACCTCGACATCTACAATGGAATGCACCACCTCCTGGAAGAGGTCTTATAATGTTGACATACTTCAGTAGAGGAGAATCAGAGTTGGGTTCAATTCTTTGTTCAATGTTGGCTACTAATGATGAGGGAGATGTTGTTCCTTTCCTTATGGCTAGAAATTAGATACATGCTCATAATTCATATCAATACGCAATATTATGACAAATTTTGAAAAAATGGAAAAGAAAATGTGAAGATTGAAAGAGAAATGGAAAAATTAAAAAGCTAGAACAAAAACAATACCAAATAGATAAGATCTTACCTTTGCCAACCATTGAAAGCTTGCAAATGTGTACGAATGATGCACAAACACTTGAAGAACACCCACAAATCAATCTTCAAACTCCTTGCACAACCGGATGCTTGCTCAAAAATTTATGTGCTCTTCCTTAAGACAAAATAACCTATTTGGAAACATAAAATGACAATGAGAGGCCACCAAAAGCAATTCATAACAAATATTAGGGTTGTTGACGCCCAAAAAAGCACTTTCCAGCCGTCTGCAGGGCCCAATTTGTTGCAGGTTTGAACTACGTTCGAACTTTTTGGTATTTGTTCACTTGAGTTTGAACCAATTAGAACCTGATAGTACCCGCAAGGCAAAAAAAAACCCTACTTTAACCAAGTTCAAACTGGACTAGTACCATGGACTAGTTCAAACTTTTACTGGTTCGAGGGGGTAGAGGTATCATGGTAACTTAGCCAAAACTTTTATACAGCGTACACCATGCTAAGGCCTTCCATCTCAATTGTACTATAGCTCTTTTTGACTTTTGAAAACAATCTACTTGCAAAATAAATGGGGTGATCTAATTTATGGCCACTTGCCTGTGCTAGTGTTGCCCAAATTGCAAAGTTTAACACATCCATGCGCACATGAAACTCCTTATCCCAATTCGAGTATGCAAGGATAGGTGCTCCTACCATTCTTGTCTTCAGTTCTCCAAATGCGTCATCTTGCTATGTTCCCCATGTGTAGGGCTCTCCATTCCGAGTTAGCCTGTCCAATGGGTAGGACATTTACGCAAAAAAAATAATAAATCTTCTATAGTACCCGATGTGTCCCAAAAATGACTTCACTTCGATCACATCTGTAGGAGGTTGCATATCCACAATTACTCAAACCTTGTCTGGGTTTGTCTCCAAGCCCGTTTTGCTCACAATGTGTCCCAGTAGGTTTCCCTGAGCCACCATGAATCTGCACTTTTTAGGGTTCAATGCTAACCTCACCCATCCGCATCTCTCCATACACTCCCCGAGGGCTACCAGGTGTGTGTCCTACACACTGAAGATTGACCAATCATCCAAGAAAGTTTTATAATTCCCGATCGACATCTTGTCAGAGATGTCCAAAATGAATCTCTAAAATGTTGTTGCAGCATTGCACAGTCCAAAGGGCATCCAGTTGTATGCATAGACTCCATCTTCTACCACAAAATTCATTTTTAACTTGTCGTCTTCTACGATGGATATCTGGTTGTAACCTAAAAATCTGTCCATGAATGAATAGATCTCACATCCAAAAACTTCCTCTAAAATACTATGTGAACAATATCGGGAATGGATCTTTAATGGTTACTGTGTTCAAAAAGCGAAAGTCCACACATATCCTTATCTGGTTGGACTCCTTTAGTGAAATTACTATCGAAGACACCCATTTGCTTGTCTATACACGAAATATGATGTCTACAGCAAGCATTCTTGCAATCCCATCATTAACCCATACCACATCATCTTTGTTCATTCGGCACGGTTGCTTCCACACAGGTACAACCCCATGCATAAGTGGAATCCGATGGATGCGCAATTCAAGTTGGACCCCTTTTAGATCCTCATAAATCCTAGTGAATACATCCTTGTATTTCATAAATATCTTGAATGTTGTTGCTTTCAACACAGGGTTCCAGTCATCGCCAACAAGAATGTTCTTTGAATTGCCTTTGTCCCCTAGGTTCATTTCCTTCACCAAAGGTTCCTTGTATTTAAAGGGTTTTTTCTTGTTGAATGCATGTGTTAGTGTTTCGACCATCCGTGCCTCCCCTTCTTTATATTCCCCATATTCTTTTGGGAACAAGTTCTTTTCATCCCCTTCATCTCCTTCACCCACCCCTAGCATGTTGCAACTCAGGAACAACGCATATTCTTCCATTTGCCAATGGAAGAATCCATTCAATGAATCCAAGTCATCATCGGAACATCCATCCAGTTCTAGGATTGCCTCTTTATTACGTTTTCTTTCTTCTTCTATGGTGCTACTTCACTCATACAGAAATCTCCTATTGGTGTGGTCTTACAATACCCTAACTCCTATCCTGGTACAATTTATAATTTGTTTTAGGGTCTGTATAGCCCGTACAGTGCATGACTCTGCTTATCTATATGGTGAAAGTAACTTTTTGAATGGGTCATACAGTAGTGTTCTTCCTCTACTTCTCGAGTTGTACGGTTTATGGTGTTGCTACCTTCTCTAATAAGGTCGTACGGTGGTGAAAGGTTGTACAGTGCAGTGCATATATATTTCCTAAGTATTCTATCAAATGTACATTGCATCTGTACAATGTATTGATGGCATCTTTCTCTGTCCGTATGGTGGTTTTTGGTGGCCCTCTTCTCTGATCGTACGGTATCCTTGGGCTGTCTCAATTCAACTCGTGTTCATACGATTAAAAACTCCCTTTTTTGCACACTTTGTCTTCACATTCGTATGACGTACGGCTCAAATCAAACGAAGTATTTTCTCCTACTCTGCTTTCTCCAATAGTCGTAGGGTACATACCTTCCCTTTTAAATGTCGAGTCTATACAATTATGTTTCAATGTTATACTACTTGGCTGGGTTTTCTCTTTTGTCGTATGGTAGCGCTTCGTGGTCTCATATACAGACCATACAGTGCTTTAGTATGTTATTTTGCCTCCAAATCCTAATTCATTGTTTGCAATTATCAAAATCCTAATTCTTTACTAGTATATATTACTATTATCTATTATTTATTATTATATATTTTTATATTGCTTCTACATTGTTCATCTGAGTCTCATTCTCTCATGGGACCTTATTTCTTTCATGATATATTTTTAATTTCGACCCATTTATTGCATCGGTCACCTTCTTCTCATCCAACATCCATAGTTTTATTGCTCCGTTATCACCCACTTCACAAATTTTGTATGGCCCGACCCACTTCACCTTAAATATTCCCAATTTGATTTCATTACGCCTGTTGTATTTTAATACTAGTTGACTTGGTTGGAACCTGTTTAGTTTCAAGCAATTGTCGTGTCACACCTTGTGTCTACATTGTGAAACTTCAGTGGCCCATTGTGCTTGTAACCGCCATTCGATGAGTTTATTCAAGTTATACAACCTTTCCCTGAGACTTTCCATGTCTCCAAGTTCACTATCAATTGCTATTCGTAAACTCAGTACCATAACCTCTGTCACTACCACAGCTTCTTGACCATACATCAATTGGAACGGAGTGTGTCCCATGGTAACTTTGTAAGAGTTGCACTATGCCCATAATGTTGATGGCATCTTTTCTTCCCAATCTTCACCTTCAACCGCGCAGGACTTGTAGATTACTGCAACCAAGATTTTAATTGTGGCTTCTACGTGTCTATTTGCTCTAGGATAGTACGAGCTCGATAAAGAATGGTATATTATGAATTCTATGGTGAGTAGCCAAATGACATGGTTCACAAAATGTCCCACACGCTTGCTCATCAATTGTATCAAGATTTCGTACCTTGTAATGATATGTTCGAGGATGAATCTCGCCATGCTTAGTGCAAAGTTGTTCGGTAGGGCCCGCACCTCTACCCACTTGGTAAGATATTTTGTTGCTAAAACAATGTACCTATATCTCTAGGTTTTCTCACCTTGAGGGGCCCGACAAAGTCCAGCCCCCAGCATTCAAATATTTCCTACACATGTGAAGGGTTCAGAGGCACGAAATCCCTCTTCAATGGCTTCCCGGCCCTCTGACATGTATTACATGCAATGATCCGCTCCCTGGCAACATTGTGCATGATTGGCCACCATAATCCTGCCAAGAGTATCTTTCGCACTATCATGTCTGGCCCCATATGTCCTTCTATTAGCCCTTCATGTGCTCCCTTCAATACTTTTGGTATTTCCTCCTCCAGAACACATCGTCGTAAAATCTGGTTGGGTCCCATTTTATATATATTAACCCATTGATCAATTCAAACATTCAACTTCTCAGCACTAGTTTCCTCTTCTCACTTGGCAGCATTTCCCTAGGAAATTGCCCCGTCGAGAGATATTCCTCGATATTCGCATACCACGATGGTAGTACGACAATTTGGAATAGTTGTGCATCAGGAAAGTCGTCGTTAACTCCTTTCGGAGGTTATCCTGATTTGATCTTGTATAGATGATCCGCACTTATGTGGCTTTTCCTAGACCGTACCACAATTTTAAATGTAAACTCCTACAACAAAAGTAGCCATCTGCTTATCTGTCCTTGGATGATCGGTTTGTTTACGAGATATAGTAAGGCTTGATGATCTATGTACAACACGAATGGAGTCGCCAGTAGGTAGTGTCTAAACTTCTGCACCATATACACTATTCCAAGAGTTTCCCACTCTATTGTACTGTAATTTTTTTCTGCTTTAGAAAATAGTCTACTTGCGAAGTACACCGAGTGGTCCAATCTGTGATCACCTATCTGTGCCAATGTTGCTTTGATTGCGTAGTTTGATGCATCGACATGTATGTGGAACTCCTTATTCCAGTTCAGATAAGCCAGGATAGGTGTTGTGACTAATCGTGTTTTCAATCCCTCGAGGGCTTCATCTTGCTCTATTTCCCATTTGTAGGGTTCTCCCTTGTAGGTTAGTTTGTTGAGTGGGTAAGATATTTTGGTAATGTTCTTGATAAACCTTCAATAGTATCCTATGTGTCCTAGGAATGATTTTACTTCAGTCACAACTCTTGAAGGTGGCATTTCTAGAATTACCCGGACTTTGTCAAGATCCATCTTTAATCCTTCTTTGCATATGATGTGTCCCAATAGTTTCCCCTTAGGTATCATAAATCTGCACTTCTTTGCTTTCAGTGCTAGTTGCGCTCATCTACATCTTTACATGCATTCCCTGAGTGCGGTCAGATGCTTGTCCTCTGCACTGAAAGTTCACCAATCATCCAAGAATGCTTTCAAGTTTCTGACAAATATCTTGTGGAAGATGTGCAGGATAACTCTTTGAAACATTTTCAGGGCATTGCTCAAACCAAACAACATTCTATTGTAGGCATATACTCCATCTTCTACTATGAAGGTTATTTTGAGCTTATCTTCTTCTGTAATGGATATCTAGTTGTAATTGGAATATCCATCCATGAATGAATGTATTTCGTGCCCCGCAAATTCTTTCAAAATACTGTCAATAAACGATATCGGAAACGGACCCTTAATTGTTATTGCATTCAACCATCAAAAGTCTACACATATCCTTATTTGAGTGGTATCCTTTTTCAGAGATATACAATTGAGGATACCCACTGACTCGTTTGTACCCTAAAAATAATAACTGTTTCAAGCATCCGGTTAATCTCATATGTGACCTGTGTAGCATAGTTTTCGTTCATCCGGTACGGTCACTTATATACGGGTACTACTCCTATCAGTGGGATGCAGTGGACGCACAATTATGGGGGTACCCCTTTCAAGTCTTTATACGTCCACACAAAAACATCCTTATTTTCCATTAATATTTTAAACACTACTACTTTCGAAATTGGATTCCAGTCATCTCCCACAAATATGTTTTTTGGATTAGCCTCGTCCCCTAAGTTCACCATCTTCACCATAGGTTCTTCGTATTTAATAGGCTTATCTTCACTAAATGTATGTTCAGGTGTTTCGTCTATCTGTATTTCTCCCTTCACTTCCCTGTACTATGTCGAAAATTCATTCTTTTCCTCTCCCTCACTTCCTTCCTCGACCCTTAACATGTGACAACTCTGAAAGAGTTCATAATCCTCCATTTGCCAATGGAGTTGGTTGTTCACCGAATCCAAGTTGTCATCATCGGATCCTCCTTCCAATCTAAGGATTCCTTCCTCATCAGGTTCCAATTGCTTTTTCCCTTCATCATCCCCTTCTTCACCTGTGGAGTCTAATGAAGCCGCCTTTTTTCCCACCATTTGGGCATGTAGGTTGATTACGAACCTGCGACCTCCTTTCTCCATAGATAGAGTGCTCTTTTTCCAGTCATGCTTTACTTTCACCTACACCAGCCAACCCCTTCTGAGGATGGCGTCGTACCCTTTCCTTTTCAACGAAATGACCACGAAGTCCAGTAAGAATGGTTGTGTCCCAATCGTTACGGGTTGTGCCATTATAGTCCCAAGGGGTTTTATCCTGTGTTGATCAGCGGTGAGCAATTGGAATGTAGGCGGCCATAGAGTAAGTTGCCCCAACTTCTTCCATATTTCTTCTGGCAATACATTTACCCCTGACCCTTCGTCTACAATGTTGTCCATGAGGGTAGTTCCGAGAATACCCATCTCAACTACTACAAGTTGCCTTCTTGTGTTCAGCGCAAGTAGCATTCAGTCTGTTGCGGTTGTTCCACTTCCACCTTGTGTGTCCTTCCCTGGCTCTTCTATCGCCTTTGGGGGTGGTGTCATGTTCAGAATTGCGGTCCATAACTGAGGCATTGCAAGACGAAGGTCGTTCAACTTCATGGGACCTCAGCTTGCATTACCTGTTGTATGATACTTTGTTCTGCTTGGTTCCTCCTTGAGGTGTCGACAAAATCCTTCCTCTGCAATTTTTCAGCCTTCATCTCTTTTTCTATTTCTGCTCTCGCTTGTTGCATCCTTTTCTTTTCCTCTTCGAGATCTGGATATGTTTTCGCTTGCACACAAGTGATTGCCAGTGTTTCCTCGTCGCATGTTTCTATGGTTAACAAGTTCACCATCTACACAATAGTTGTGGTGTTCCCTTCGTAGTACAGTCTCTAGCAAAGTGACCCCAGAGGTTGCACACACAACATTGAATTAGTGGCTGTCCACTCGGATTGTACTATATCTGGCTACGGTCCCATTATTGATATTATTGTTGTTGCCGCCCTATCCGCGTCAATTGTTGTTTTGGTACCCTCCTAAGGTTGCCACATCATTGTTCGAATTCATTCCCGCTCCCGAGGTGGGGCACTTCTTGCATTAGTAATACTTGTTGGTGTCCCTTCATTTTCATATTGAATGGGCATTCCTTAGTGGAATGTCCCGCAATTTGGTAGATATCGCAAAAATTGGTTCTTAGGACAGGAGCCCTTTGTGTGGCCATCCTCCTTGCAATCCGTACACCATAGTTCCCCTTCTCTCATTTGGCCAAGATTCTTTTTCATGTTTTTGAACTTTTTCATCATATGTAGTTGTCCCTCTGTAGTGCCTGAACCTTTTTGCTTGATTCCTCATCTCTTTTCCTTTCGGAAGATGAATCTTCTGAGTCTGACGATATGTCTTTCTTCTTTTTGCTTGTTTTCTGCTCACTTTCTAAGTCCATTGCACGGTTATATGCATCAACGTATGATGTTGGAGGTACAATTTTCATCTTTTTCTGCAGTGTTGTTCATAACCCTTCAACGAACCACCTTTTCTTCAACCCTTTTGCTGGTTGGCTTTATGTTTTTCCTACCAACTCCTTCATTCTCCTCACATATACACGGACTGTTTCATTCCTACCTTGTTTGATACCATAGATTTCTGCTACTAGCTTATTATCATCCCGAAGTAGTCAAAACTCTGCTATGAATTCTTTCTTGACGTCCAGCCATGCAGTTAACTTCTTTGGATCAGTGTTTGAAAAGCAATCGATCTCTACACCCCGCAGGATAGTCGAAAACTGTCATCCTAATCCGTTACACCATTCGCTGTCCAAATTGTTTCACATGTTTTGCAATGTCTAACTGGATCGATCATCCCATTGCCATTACATTTCGGTAATTTTCCTGTGGTCCTGCCATTGTTAATTTCTTCTATATTTGTGGTACTTGTTGCGCACCCACGTTGTTTTGCTGCGCACCCATCTTGTTTTGTGCACCCACGTTATTTTAAGCACTCGCGTTGTTCTGTGTATCCGAATTGTTCTACACAACTACAATACTTCGTACAACCGCATTACTCTATGGTGTGAAGAGATCTTTTACAAGCGAAGTTGTTCGATTCTCAACTTGTATCCGTTCGCTAGGTGTATCGGGAACAAAGAGTTCACCCCATGCTTGTGCTCCTTTGGCACTTCGAGTCATGTAGGTTCCTTCCCTTCCGTCCAAATTCTCTACCCTTGGCATATACAAATTTAGGAACTCCTCCCTCGTCTCTTCTACCAAATTCAATCTCGATCACGTTTCCTCAAGCAAGTCGTCGACACTCCTCGCTTTCCTAGGTGAATGCACTTCCTCAGTCTGTGCTCCTTCACCACTTTGGTGCCCGTCGGTGAACTACTGAAAATCCTACCTTTGCTCCGCCTGTTGTGTGAGGATTAATGCTTCCCGTGTTATGTGTATCTCATCCTTGTCTTCTATTTTATTCCTATCCTTATTGAGCAAATTCGGCATTAATCTTCATAACACCTCTTTTGTACCAAGTTCGACTGGCAACAGCGCCATATGTTTATTGTATAGGGTAAACGAATGTTTATTGCATTAAGAGACTAGAATGTACGTAAAACAAGATACTTTATTCATATCAGTCGATATGCAATTCCAATTACAATGATGATTCATAAATCCATTCGGACAATGTACATATACTTCCCGAAGGGATGACTCAACCGTCACGCAACCTTTCCGATACTAACTCAACTCGTCGGCTATAATATAGTTTTAACCGACAACACCTTCATCATCTTCTTCTTCAACCTCAGAATCGGACAAGGATGCTAGATCTTCACTCACCATTTGCGTTCGTAGGTTGATTATGAACTTGCGACCCCTTCTCTCCATCAAAAGAGTATTCCTCTTCCAATTGTGATTCACTTTTTCTTGCAACAACCAACCCCTTCCCAAGATCGCTTCATATCCTTTCCTCTTTTGTGGGATCACTACGAAGTCCAAGACCAAGGGTTGTGTTTCGATCATCACTCTTTGTACCATTAGAGTCCCAATAGGTTAAATACTATGTCAGTCAACGCCTACCGATTGAAATCTCTGTGGCCATAGTGTTGGTCGCCCTAATTTCCTCCATGTTTCCTTCAGTAATACGTTAACACCAAAAACTCCATCTACAATGGTGTCTGTTAGGATGGTCCCAAGGATGCCCATCTCCACCACTACAGGGTGTCTTCCCCTATTCATCGCAAGTAACATCAAGTCCTTCTCTATCCCAAGAGGAATCTTCTTTCCGATGGAGTTTTCCCTTTCACTGCAAGTACTCTTTGCTAGCCCATCTAACGCCTATGGAGATGGTTTCATGTTTAATATCATTGTTCTCAATTCTGTCATTGTAAGGTCCTTTAGTTTTATGGGGATTTCAGCTTGCATCACCTACCTTATGATGTTTGGCTTCACCCAAGTCCTCATTGAGATGTTCACAGTATCATTTGTTTCCCTTCTTTCTGCCACCATTTCCTTCTCTATTTCAATTTGTATTTCCCACATCCTTCATTTTTCCTCTTCGGGATTTGGATATGCAGATTTCTTCCCTTGCGTTTAAGTAACCACTAACACTTCTTCACCCTTCCCTTTGATGTTCAGTAGGTTCACCCCTGGCTTCGAGCATTTTGACTTGTCATGGTCTCCAAGACCACACCATCTACATAGAAATTGCGGCACTTCACCCTCTATACAGTCTTGGAGAAAGTGACCCCAATGATTACAAGTGCAGCATTGTATCATTGGTCACCTTCTTGGGTCGTATTGTATATGGACACGACCTTCGTTGTTATTGTTGTTTGTTTCCACCTCTTCCTCGTTGGTTGTTCCTATATCCACCCGACGATGTCGCATTAGTGTTTGCATACCTTGTTACCACAACTCCTGAGGCAGACACTTCTTGTCTCTTTAAAACTTGTTGGTGGCCTCTAGTTTTCATGTTGAACAGACATTCTTTAGTGGAATGCTCAGCTATCCAGCAAACATTTTTTGGGGCAAGAGCCCTTCGTGTGGCCTTCCTCTTTACAATCTACACACCATAAGTCCCCTTTGGTGCTTCAGCTAGAGTTAGTCTTCATGTTCTTAAACTCTTTCATCATGCGCAACATGTCCTTTTGTAGTGCCTGGATCTTCTTGTTTAATTCTTCATCGTTGCAATCTTTGGAAGAATCATCTTCCTCATTGGATTATATGTTCTTCTTCTTCCCTGCCGTGCTTTCGCTTTCAAGGTCCATTGCTTTGTTATATGCATCGATGTACAATGTCAACGGTACTATTTTCATTTTTCTCGGAAGTGCGAGTTTTAATCCTTCAATGAACCAGCGTTTCTTCAAGCCATCAGTTGGTGAGCTTTCCCCATATCCGCGAAAGGTCTCATTCTTCGCGTGTTTGGTGATGTAGATTTCCACTATGATTTCATCATCATCTCTTAATAGCCGAAACTCTACCCCAAACTCCTTTATGTTTAGCCATGTGGCTACCTTTGTCCGATCGATATTATAGAACCAATCGATCGCTACTCCCCCTTAGAGTGGTCGAGAAATGTTGCAACCAATCATCTTGGTTTTTTGTGTCCTTGGCTGTCCATATAGTCTTGCATATTTTACAATGTCACACAAGGTCTTTTGTACCATCACCCATGAATTTAAGCAGTTTTTGCTTCTGTTCTGTCATAGCTAGTGTTTGTTGTGTTGTTACAATTGGTTGCGTACGCTGTAGTGGTGGTTGTTTTTGTACCCCATGCGAGGTCTGTGTCTACGCTTGTGCCTGCACACTCACAATGCACTGTGGTGTGGTAAGTTCTGGAAATAGGGTTATGTTACCAAACTATAAGTTCAGTGTGTGGAGAATGACTGAGTGTCTCGGTTACCCCGTGCTCGTGTTGCTTTGGCACTTCTAGCCACGTAGGTTCCCTCTTTACTCCTACACTAATTCTCCACCTATGATGTGCCATACAAATTGATGAACTCCTCCCTCATTTCCTCAGTCCAACTTAATTTGTGTCGTATTTCTATTAAGTCCTCACTACTTCTCACCTGCTAATGTTCAGGTGAACCGTGTTCCCTGTCGGTCACTGCACCTCCCATGGCACCATGGTTACCCTCTATGACACCACCATCGTCCCTTATGGCAAGTTGTCTAAGCCTTTGCCTCCATTCGACTTGTTGCGCGAGGATTAAAGCCTGATGTGCAACGTGCACAGCATCATTTTGCTCTTTTCTATTTCTATCTTTATTTAATGGGTTTGGCATCAATTCTACGAAAACATCATAAATAACAAATAACACTTTTTATTTATTTATAATCTTTGTACATCATGTGTCGTCTTCGCGACCATTACAGAGTTACAAGTGCTCTTTTCCTTCAACACTCCCAAAGCCTAAGGCTCATGGGTTGGACCTCCGTTGGGTCTCATCCCATTCATCTTCTTCCCGACGGTTATGTTCAGCAAAGTTTCTCAGGGTTTGTTGTCAGCGTTGCTCACTCTCAGTTCCCTCCCTTTGCCTCACCTGTGCAAGAAATGCTTGTGCAAACAGTCAATGAAACTGCTGCAAAAGTTTGTTTGCGGTGGGACTCACGTTCAAGGTGTCCGAAACGGTGTCCTCAGGAACTTCTACGTGTATAGCTTCTCTCTGTACGAATGTTTCAATCATTGCTCGAAACAATATTCAGAACTTTTTCGTGAGAGCGTGCTTGCCTTCGAACAATTCAGTCACTCTGTCTTCATTAGTTCCGATATTCTACGCTACAAGTATTCCCATTTATTTTGCGTATGCCATTCGCTGCATTGCTTTTCCCAGATTCAGTTGGCAACAGTACCAAATGTTTACTGCCTACGGTAAACCAGATTAACGCATATTACAGTAACAAGATATAAGATATATCACGGAAATACATGTAATGCTTCAGGAACCAGATATATATTTAATTAATGCTTCAACGTTTCAAGTACATCATGTGCCAATACACAAGATAGATAGCAATGACTAATACTCCATGAATCCCATCTCCCAACAAAGAGTGTACGTAACGATCCCAAAGGGGTGTGACCCAATTGTCGCATCATAACAGAATGCCCTTCAGTTACTAACACCCTTCACACATGTTTTACTATTCTCAATGGCATAAGACACTCTAACAACACCAAAGTTTGTATTCAAATGGCTAAAAGATGGATACAAGAACTGTGTTTTCTTTCATCACTTAGTAAATTTTCAAAGGCAACCATATCCCCAAAGAAATCCAAAACAATGAGAAAGCTCAGATGGTTTTTTCTACATAAAACATCCAGCAACACACCATTTCACACTTTCAAGATCGTTACAAAGGCTCTAATGACATATGTGAAACAGATGAGTGCTTGATTCTGGACTTCTCAAATGTTATAACCATTGCTCTGCATTTCACAATTTATAGGAATTTTTTCACAAATTATAGGTCAGATTGAATATTTCATCTGCCCTCTATATCTCCATAAGCAGGGAGGAGTTGTGTAAGAAGGTCAATTCCTGCATGGAATCATAAACATACACAAGGCTATCCACTTTCTACAAGCTCAAAGAGAAAATCAATGTATGTAAAAAAACTTGATTCGTCCAACATTTATAACAGGATAAGTTGAAATTTCCTAGAACACATGTCATGTGCCTTTAGATTTGATGAGACTCATATATGAGGGGTTATAACATGTTGTACTTATCTTCCTCTGGATCTCCTCTGCCCACTTTCAAGCGGAAAGGGATTTGAGACAAGGGAAACCCCTCCCTTTCTAACTCTTCCTCTTTCTGGCAGAAGGTTTGGGTCAAATTTTTCACTATCTTGAGAATTGTGGTGTTATCACGGGCTCTAAAATGGGTTAAGGGAATGGAATGTTCATCACTTCTTCAATATATGGACAACAAAAGTTTTGGAAAAAGGTCACACAGCAAAGGATACCGCTTTTAGAAATGCCTTGGATATAATTCTTGGCAAATCTAAAAAGAGCAGAAATCACAAGCCTTTTTCCATAATGATCAACAAATTCAAAAGAGGCAGGTGCTTGGAATCACAACATCTCTCTGACTGGAATTCTGAGTTTCTATATCTTTATGTATTAAATTCTAAAAGTGCATGCAAAGAGGTTAGTTGGAGTCATGTTTCTGATTTAAAGTTCAGTGATAGCCAGGAGGATCTTCAACTTTGACATTAGAAACCTGCCAAGCAATGGCAAGGAAAAAAAAGAATAATCATATACCTAGGTTGAATTAAATTCTTTCACTTGAAGGGTCTCTCAGAACAGACATCATTATTTCTTTGGATAGGATTTGAAAGACTCTGGAAGTTACTCTGTGAATGCAGTATACCAGACTCTCTTAGGGGAACCCTATAAATGAAAGATGACAATATCTTAAAACAGGATGTGACACCTAAAGTGCTGGTCAAAGGTTGAGGCTTTAATGTAGTTGGCTACAACAGATAAATTCCTTAATCGGGTTAACATTAGGATGTGCAGTTACGAATGACTAAGTAGATGCTGTGCAAATGAGGAAGACAGAAACACCTCCTAATTACATGCCATTTTACCAGGCTTCTTTACAACTTATAGCATGGCATGATGGGTGCACCATAGCAGCTGCTTTTAAGTGTTGAAGAATTTCTTAACAATAAAAAATCTTATATATTTTTCGTTATTTGCTTTTTTAGGCTTTGAAGTTGTTAGGGTATTTCTTAGTTGCTTTGATATTTTTACATATATATATATATAGTGTTGCATATATGCATTTATATATATAGATATACATATATGCATATATATATATACATATATATATAGATATATATATATATATTTATATATATATACATATTTATATATCTTTGTTTGTATTCTTGTATGTATATATATATATATATATAACATTTTTTAGCTTTTGTTTGTCTTGGTCTTCGATAATAATTTATTTATGTTTTATTTTTATTTTTATTTTTAATTTTTAATTTTTAATTTCATTATTCTTTATTCATTTCTTTTCATCTCTTTTTTAACTGTATTTTATTTTCTTTTCTTTTATTATTTACCTTTTTCTTGTGGGTTGACTTTGGTTTTAGTCTTTCCCCCCTATTGTCTTGTTTTGTTTTTATATAGTTTTATTTATTTATTATGTTTTTTGGTTTAACTTTGGGGTTGGTGCTTTCTTTTCTTTTTCCTGTTCTCCTATATATGGTGAGTCTTTTCTAAATCTGCTACTTACTTTATTTGACATCTCCTGCTCTCTCATCCTGATGATGGATCACGTAGTGTGATTCGAAACGTTGATGACAAAAATCTCCACACAATCTAATCCAGAAAACTGATCAACATAACTAAGATGGATTGTGGAAATCTGATCGCATTAATAAAAAATCTTGTCATCAAGTCTACAGGGTCTTAAGCCAGTGCAAGGGATTGGTTAGAGCATAATTTGGCACAACTTGCAGCTTGAACAAATTATGAAATCTTCAATGGATCAGGTAGGCATATAAATCAAGTGTAGAGTGTGATAGTAGCTAATTTTGAATAAAAATTTATCAAATCTTGATCCCAAATATTCATGCTGGTTATTGGTAAGAAGTGAGTCTTCAGACATTTGGTATCCCTGACGACACAGCTTCCCTCTTACAGGAAAATAATGATTGTCAAGTTTGGCAGTCAAGAGAACAATTAAATTGAATGAGAGAGACCTCGTCTAGAGCAAGTGAATAAATGTTGATGATGCTTCTTGGGGATACCCTGTGTTACATCCTTTCCTTGTGAACCTTTTAAAATTTCATGTGAAGTGTGATGTTAGACAGTTCAGTTATTTCATTTATTTGAATTCATAAATTATAATTATGACCGTTTAATTTACATATGTGGAATACTAGGAAAGAACTATGATTGATTTCATTAGGGATGATCAATGTAGATTTTAAATCAATTAATGATTTATTGTTAGAATTTTTACAATAATGATGGTATCTAATCCTTGTGTGTCAGTAGATGCAAGAGAAGATCCATCCTGGGAGTGGGGGAAGATTATAATCAGTGTAAGGGGATGTGAACCCACGGAGAAGGTTGAGAATATCATCCAAGAAGGAAACATAATTGTTTAACCAGTTGTCAGGTCTGGGCAGGCTGTTGCCTTAAATATATCTAAATGGCTGCCTCTCTCTTATGCTGTTAATTTAAAATTTTGGCCTTGTAATTAATTTAAATGCATTATATCCCTCTTGTCAATTATAAGGAACCAGATGATCTCTTCATATATTTCCTTTTGTACTATGCATTATGATTAAACATATATTTTATGGAATTGTGTGTGTGTGTGTGTGTGTGTGTGTGTGTGTGTGGTCGTGTTCTATGGTGACAATGTGGATGAACCCACAATGATTGAATAATTAAGTACGCAAGTGAAAGTTGGCAATAACTTCATGGTACATATAATCTAGTTATACATGTACACAAAAATAAATACTTGCACATATGTGTGTGTATACATATACATACATGCATTATACATGTACACAAAAATAAATACTTGCACATATGTGTGTGTATACATATACATACATACATATATACACACAGACATACATATAATTCTTATGGTGTTCCTTGAGCATGTGTGACTTGATACTAGAGTCATAATTATTTCATTTATCAACCATAGAAACATGTTTGAATTTTTGGAAGCAATGTTGTTTAAGGTGGCAATCTGAGTAACTCCTCTTGCCACTCTGGGCAAGGAGTTACTCCTAAGCCCCCTTTGACCCACCTTTTCTTGCTTGCTCCATTATTTTGAGAGCATTCTTTTCAGGTTTGAGCAGGATGGGGAGGGGTGGAGGGTACAGTGTAGGGGTGGTCAGGGTTCTGGAATTTTACTCTTTGCTGCAAGTTCATCATTGTGATTCTGCATTATGAGTTGTCATTTTGTGAGCTTTGTTCTCTCTGATCTTTGGAAGAAGGATTTGTGTAACACTTAGTCTTCTGGTACGAGACACACACACATCCAGAAACAGAGACAGCAGCTCCATCGACTTAGGCTTCGACATTGCTCCACTACCACATCTATGGATTATTCTTATGTTAGGGGCTTTTCCTCTATCTCCTCGGCTTCCTAGTTTAGTTTTGTTGTTGTGTTGGGGTTGTCTTCCCTCCCCCCTTCCCCAGCTTGTCAGAGTTTGTGCTTGCTCTTGCTTTCTCTCTTTTCTTGTTGTTTATGGTCATCTTTTGGTGTTCCTGCTGTTGGGTTCCTTTCTTGTGATCTTCTCAGTCCCTTCAACCCATTTTGTGGTCATTTGCTGGACATTAATGTATATTATCATATCTTCTCTACTTGCATTGCACTTCAGTTGGACAACAATCACTTGATCACATGCATGATTCATTTCCCTTGCTTATTGAATCTATGCTGACTTGTATTCATATTTTATCTGTGTAAAAAGCTCATTAAATCATATCCATTTGGAAAGGCTGCAATTTAGTACTTGCAAACTGTATTTGTTAAGCATCATATGGACCTTGCTAGCATTTATGCTCATTCGATCTTATGCATTTGGAAATGATGGAATATATACATTGGTCTGATTTTGCTATGCAACATGAGCATCATAGCTAATATCTCAGTCATCAAATGAGTGGCTTTGTTTCTTCATGTATCCAGTCAAATCATTACACATTTTAATTACATTAGTATAAAGTATGAATCTTCAATGCGAGCTTGTCTCAAGCAAATATAAATAGCAATATAGCTTACTGTACATTGTATATAATAGCAGAAATGTTAAGTTTGAATCCGACCCAAAATGAGAAGGTTATGTCCTGCATGTCAAGCATGGATTGTCTTCCTTTATTCACTACTAAATACCATTGGTAGAATCAGTAAGAAAACCTTCAATCTGTATGTGGAGTGGAACATCATGCATAGAAAGGGATCTGTAGCCAAAAGAGAAATATAGCATGACAGTTGAAATTTTTGTAACCCTTGTATGCATGTCTTTCTGGCTTAGATGAATCTAGTCATAATCCTTAGCAGTAATGTCTGATCAAGTGCCATGAGTACTTTTACTCCTACCCTTAATGACTTACCTGGTATGGGTGGAACTTTTAGCTCTGTATGCTTGGGACAGTGAACTACCAACCTGATTTCATATTAGCTTGAGTCATTATTGTAGTGTTGTGTCAGATGTGAATTCTGATTTGAGATATAAATCTGTTTATTATTTCATCCGTATTTTATATCTCAGATAACTAAGCATTCAGATATGAAACAGCATTCAGTCAATCTACACTTAAATTAAACTTAGAAGTCATAGCACCTTCACCTGTGTTTATATTCACAATATGTGGAGAAACTCAGTTAAAATATAATCTGCATATTAAATGTGAACTTTCATATCAATTATAATCTGAATACCAGGTATGAACTTGCATAACTTTATGAATCTGCATACTGCTATGAGCCTGCCTGTTAATGTGAATCTTTATATCAATTGTGAATCTGCAAATTGGGTTGAAGAAATCGATATTGAATATGAAAAAGCTTATAGTTATGAATCTTCAATGTCGTCAATGCCAATCTTTATTAATGCAAGGTGATTGAAAACACCCTAACCTCCTATCATTGAGCTTAGCCCACGCTTGCAACAGAGATTGCCTGAAAAGTTGTGAAATGTTTAATCTTTTACTTAATCTAATATGATAAGCATGACAGTTCATTAATCTCATTAATGCTGTGTGGGCAAATGAGGATCATCGTCAATCTATGACAGCTTGTCTTGAATTGATATGTTGACACATCCTTTTGGAACGTTATGGTTCAAACCTAAACAGCTAGCTTAAAGTAAAATAAGAAAAATGTAACAGAAACTATGGGAAAGGATTCCATTTCTATCCTAGGAAGGAAAAATTTAAAATAATAATTTTGTCGATCATAATTTAACACTTTAAACAACGGTAAAATGTGGGAAAAGGACTCCTTACAGATTGGTCATTAGCCATGGGTCAGCAAACCATTTATTTTACCTGAAATGGACAAGTCCTAAACGGATCATGGAGACCTTAATGAGTCTAAAGGACTCAATATATCAGGTTGGTGGTGACAATGACAGCATGAAGTACAGTTCTTGCAATTGTAAAACCTATGCTATGAATAGTAACTGTCAGTCACTAAAACCAATAGCACAATGTCTAGCAAGAAAGATTACCCTGATAAGTGAAGATGTCTATAGGTTGGTTGGCTAATACAGTTGTGGGTTCTACACCAAGTGTCAGATGGCAAGAAAATTGAAGTGGTGTTCGCATGCCATTGGGAAGAGTCAGGTTACTTCCATGAAGAACTTGTGTGGGTGACCAATAGGTCACTATCGTTAGACAAAAGGTTAGGTTGAAAAAACCCCTGTTGATACTCTTTTACAACAAGTCCTAAATGGATTGTGGAGACCTTCATGAGTCTAAAGGACTCAATCTACGAGTTTGGTAGTGACATTGACAACACGAAGTACAATGCTTACAATAGTAAAACGTATGCTACGAGTAGTAATCGTCACTCACTAAAACCAATAGGGCAATGTCTAACTAGAAAGGTTGCTCTGATAAGTGAAGATGTCTATAGGTTGGTTGGCTACTACAATTGTGGGTTCTACATCAAGTCTCAAATGGCAAGAAAATTGAGGTTGTATTCACATGCCCTTGAGAAGAGTCGGTCTACTTCCATGAGGAACTTGTGCAGGTTACCAATAGGTCATGATAGTTAGACCAAAGATTGGGTGGCAAAACCCCCTGATGATACTCTTTTACCTTACAGAGGTCAGAAGCTAAAAGAAGTACAATAGAGATTGAAGCTTCAAGTTACAAGTTCTATGAATTGTTCTCTACTAGTTAATTCTAACTTTTACATTTCATAACGATCTATAAAAAAAGAATTTTTAGATTCTTTACATACAAAATTTAAACGTTACATTTCTTATTGAACTTCCTTTAATGTTAACAGAAAATATTAGTTAAAAAGATTCATGTGAAGTTAATTGGAAAAATTCCTTTTTACTTAGTTATAGATGGTATGTTACACCTTAGTAGTGCCTGTATGGGGGATGCCAATCAAGATCATAATGTGATATTGCTATCAAGATTCAACTGTGTGGTTTTTGAGTCAAATTCATTGACCTATGTTTCATGAGTAGTGGTTAACAAGAACCCATCTCTCATGAGAATGAATAGAACACTTAGCACTCATTCCATCTAGGTGATGCTCACAAAGATGAAGCGTAGAATTCCCAAGAGGTCACCTGTCCCAGTACTACTCCACCTCAAGCACACTTAACCATGTAGTTTCCTCCAAGGTTAAGCCCACTTGGCTTGCAACTCCATTTTACAAAACCTTCAGCAAATGTTGTGCATTATAAAAGCCCCTTAAGCTCGTCAATTGCTAAATAGGAGATATTTTCCACAGCAACTCAAATTGTGATATTTATATGAGGATTCAGCTATGTTTGAGTTGTTTTAAAGCGATGGACACTCTTTGCCCATTGCAGCTTGGGCTCAACTGTTTTCTTTCCTTGCTTATATAGGGAGAGAATCTCTTGTTAAGAATTATACTCAAATAATGTTTACCTTTATGTTCCTTGGAGTTTATATAAAGCAACCGTTTTTTCAAAAAAATTAAAATGAAGTAACGAAAAATCTAAGCAGCGATGTAGATTGACTAGGATGTCAACATACCTTCAGCTGCCAAGTTAGCAACAACCTTCACAGCATGTACTCGAACATCAACATCATCTGACTCAAGAAGAGACAAAATCTTTTGCAAACCAACTGTCGAATAAAAAAAAGCAATTTAAATAAATCGTCAAATCTAGCCAAAAATTGGAAAAAGTTTTTACATATATGTAAAATTTGACCTTGTTCAAAAATCTTAGCAATTGTAGCTTTCTGTCCATTTGCTGAATCTTTTACTTGATGTGTCTTAAGAGTGTTAATGGAAGTATCTGATCCATTTGACATCCTTCCGGAACTTCCTCTGTCAAGAACCCTTCGTGTCTGGTAGACAGATGAATGAAGTTACATGCCTTCAGAAATTGTGTAAAGTTCTAGTGGAAAATAATTTAATATCTAATGCTTCATTAGGATAAGTCCAAACATATAAAAATTGTTCACTGACATTGAATACCTCATCAGCTTCCATGCTTAGTTGTAATAACTGATGTTTCAAACTCTTTATTTCGTCTTCCAGTTTACTCCTCTGCTTGACTTCGTCTTCTAACCTCTTGCCAATCTTTAGGATCTCACCATTTTCTACCATCTATCCATGCATACCCAACAGTACAGAAGAAAATATGCTTTGGTATGCATTCACACATATATTTAAATCAACCAATTTGAAATTTGCAAGTAAGAATCAAGATAGTCTGGCAATATCTTAAACTTCATACTTATGCATATGGGCAAAACCAAAATGCTGAATGTAACCACACCTCTGAAGTCCAATTTGGAATGCTTTGTTGCTTCAAACTTTCAAGCTCTTCTTCAGTGCGCTCCCTCATCTGGATTTCTTTTTGCAGAAGCCATTTCACTTGTGCAAGTTCTTCATCTGCTGCATTGACTGAGCCCTAAGAAAACATCAGCAGCAAAACAATTGTAAACTACTCAAAATCTGCAATAGTTAGATTAGTGCCCAAAATGCACAATACATAAAGGTGGGTTCCTTAAGCTGTCAGAAACCAAACATTGTTCCTAACAGTTATAAAATAGAGACTAGTGTAAAACAATCTGAGATTACTTGCAAAGAGGTTCAAAACAACTTTTAGTAATTATCAAGTTACTATAAATTCATAGAGGTGGAGTCAGACATTTGAGAGCAACATGCTCGTGTATCTAACAAAATTCATTATACTGGCATTGCTTACAAAAATTTGAGTTGGAACAGGAAAAGGAATACATAAAACACTGATATTTTGACAAAACAGACTGACGATATCTGCTAATGCCAAAGAAACAACAGATGTGCTGATGAAAAAAAGGACAAAGGATTTAATAGCATTGATGAAAAACTAACAAATAACTTGTAAACAACCCATGAGATACTCACAGATTACTTGGCCCCAAGTTTTTGAGAACCTGAGAACCTTGCCTGCAATTCATGGATAACTCTCATGTGAATTGGAAAAACTCACAATTTAGTCACAAATACTCACAGTTTTTACATAATATCATTCAGCCTGAAAATGTTCACATATTTTCAACTGTTTTTTGGCAGCAGTGACAGAAGAATTTGCAGGCATTTGAGTGCTTATTTCAGCCCTTATTTTGCTCCTAGTGGTGACGTTTTCAACAGATTTTCAGTATTATCATTATGTTTTGTTTTGTTTATACTGTTTTCTATCAAGGTGTTTTCAAAAAGATGCTACAGTTTAACTTTCATGTTTGATCTTTGTTTCATTTATTTTTACAGCTAAGGTTTATAGAAATTAGTTTTTTAGGTTTTTCTTTTTTTCCAAGACACTGCTAGGATTTTGTTTGATTTCTCTGTTTTCCTCATTTTTCTAGGATTAGTTTCCATTTCTTCCAGAGAGGAAATGGTATCCACAAGCAAGACAGGTGGCAACAAACATAGAGACACTGCTTGGAAACATTCAACAGCAGACACAACATATGGCCGACTAATCTACAAGGACAGTGATACAGACGACACATGGATCTCCTCAAATATCACCTTACATGGATCTGTAGCCAAGATGTAGAGCCATGTATACCAATGGTTTGGAACATTAAAAATGAGACAAAATCTTGGCTTATGTTTTATGATCAAAAGAAAAAGAAAGCAAAGAAAAAACAGGACAACAAAGGCATTGGCAAATATTAGTTCTATAGGTCAAAGGGAGATATATGGGCATCAACTTCTTCCATTGGACCATGGATATAGGGATAATAAGCAATCACAGTTCCCATATTTTTTATTCTTGCAACTCTCCTAGCTTGCAACCTTTGTACAAAGACAATTTGCTATTTTTAGTTTGCTTCAGAGTTCAGACTATCAGACTATAGCTATCAGCCATCAGCATTCCACATCAGGATGTGATTTTGTTACCTATTTGCATTTATATATATCTAGATCAGCTTGTTTAGTGTGTTTACCCGTTTACCAAATCATTAGATGCATCTCCTTATTGAAGTTTGCAATTTTAAAAAAGAAGTATTTCGATTTAAATTTAAGTAATGTTTTAAGCTCCCAATATTTTCCTGTTAAGTCTCTGACTTATCTCTGACATTTACAAAGGTCTTTTTTTGCTCTCGGCAATAAGTTGCTAATAATGATATTTTGAACCATGGTCTAAATAGTGATGGGTAATGTAGCCATGTATGTGCCAATAGATAAAATGGATGAACGGTGAAATAATCCGACACCCTTGTACAAGTTCTATGAGGTGGGAATGGAGGATATCAAGAAACTTAATTGGGTTTAAAACAGCGTAACGCAGGGACGAACTCACTTGGGACAGAGGGACGCCATTCTAGGGTCTCCAGCAGCACCACTAGTCCACCGTCATTCTGGCGGAGACAAGGGGACATCTCAATGTCCCCTGAGGGAACATGGGGACGAGAACAAGTCCTTTGACCCCTCCAAGGCACGACTAGGCGTCCCCTATCCAACCAAAAATAAATAAAGTTTGTTTAACTATATATATATATATATATATATATATAGGGAACATGGGGACAAGAACAAGTCCTTTGACCCCTCCAAGGCATGACTAGGCATCCCCTATCTAACCAAAAATAAATAGTTTGTTTAACTATATATATATATATATATAATATTCTATTGGTCGTATTGAATATTATATCATGTTGCTCAATGTAATCATCTTTCTGACCAGATACTCATACTTTTGATATCTATGACTAATATTATTTAATATTTATATAATAGAAGTTAGAACTCTTCCATTTGCTCATTCAAGTAATTAAAATTTAATATTTACTGTTCAATGTTCCACTTTCATGTTCAAACTTCAATGCAATGTTCAAGTATTTAAACTTTAGTAAATTAGTATTTTACATCTTTATGTCCTATATTTTTATACATATTTTCATATCTAGCATTTTAAGTACCACTTGTATAGTATACAGTATATAACCACCCATTGTCATCCCCAAATTGAGGCCCCTCTATCCCCCCTGCCCAAAAACCTGTCCCCCCATCCCGACGTCCCCCAAGGCGGTGTAACTATTTTTTTAAACATGGTTGAAGATGCAAAGAATGTCACAAAATACACCTAGAAACATAAGTCCTAACATTTAAATCTTGCCTTGATGGCAAGAAGCCCTTGTTGGAATCATCATTGCCGTTACACCAAAAGCTCGAGCTTTCAATAAACATTACAACAGCCAAAGACAAGGATCCACAGGAAGTGATTAAGCACATGTCGCAAATCCATTGGTCTATGTTGAATGGTACCTTCACCTAGAGGGGACAAAGGCACCAAACTCCCAACAATCCCCCTCCTCAGCATGACTCGAGGGATTTGAATCCATAACCTAGCGCTCTAATACCACGATTGGAATCATTGTAGCCGTTACACCAAAAGCTTGAGCTTTCAATGAACATTACAACAGCCAGAGACAAGGATCCATGGAAGGCAGTTAAGCACATGTTGCAAATCAATCGATCTATGCTAAACGGTACCTTCACCTAGAGGGGACAGAGGTGCCAACCTCCCAACAGCCCTTGCATTCAAGAGCAACTCAGCTGATGGCAAAGTTCGTCACTTCATAACCTATCACAGACGCATTGCCCAACCATGAATACGTTTGTGAGAAAAAAGTGGTTGCAATGTTCTAATTACAAGAAGGTTGATGCAAAGATGGCTGTGTAGACCATTTTTTGTGATATATTTGCCAAGAATGTGGAAAAGATTTTCATGGTGTGTTTTCAATTAGAAAACTATTTTTTCTTTTTAAATTATGATGCTACAGTTTGCTGATTTTGTAAATATCTAGTGTTTAAATTTGTTATTTTTTAATTCCTGATTTATTTAATTTTCTGATTTCATTTTTATATTATTATTCAAGGTGTCGATAGTAAAAATCATTAGTTAGAGTTCTATGGTTGGATTGTTGACAATGTGGATCCTTGACAATTAAGTATGATATAATAATTTGGCAAGGGAGACTACAGAATGGCAAGTGAAAGTGACAACAAATGAGGGAGAAAATGAGCCATTTGGGGGACGTTCACCACATTCAACATGTTTCTATTGAGGATGATATAGTTCCTCAACAGGATCAACCATTTTGAGTATACCTACATGGCAGTAGCATTTTATGAGCTTTTGTTGTAAAAGAAAATTATAGATTGTGGCCATTGGGACCATCCACATTTGCAACATGCTCCTATTAAGGATGATATTGTTCCTCAACAAAACTTGCAGCAAGACCATCTAGTCCAAGGTCACCAAATAAGTCTAATCCTTTTTTGAGCTTTAGATGTAGAAAAAAATTATAAATTATGAAAATTGAAACTATTCCTTGTATTGATGATGATGTATAGAAAACTTGTTTTCCTTTACCCATAGGGTGCATTGAGCTTAATTTTTATCTATACATTAAAAGAATAAATAATATGTTTGGACAGTACATGATGAAAAAGTAAGTCCTTCAAAAATTAAAGTTGGAAGAACATTCACAAAGATTGATTTTGAAAGATTGTGTTTCCAATAGCAGTTGAGTTGGAAGATTGTATTCCAACAACACATGGGCATTCCTTGCAAGACCCTACTATGTGAAACTCTCATCCCTTGCAATCCCAAGAAGTTGGGGCAGCATAAGTTTTATCATGTTCAGAAAATTGTACAAAGCAATTGCCAAATTTATCCCTTAATTTTCGTAGATTCCATGTTTTTCATAACATTTGGGTCAATCATGTTATTGCTAAGTCCTCCAATATTTTCAACTGTATTTTATAGAGCCATGGCCATGGTATTTCAACCTTTATAGAACTTAAAAGAATCTAACTTGAAGCACATATTAAACTCGCATGTAACAAATTATGTATTAGCAATACACTAAAAAAAGTATTATATTAATATCCACAAATAATTTATGTCAAAAAAGTCAATCAAACTCAAAAAGTTTAACCATTTTTAATTAAGAATGAACTATGTCTTCCTGAGATGGATCGTCTTGAGTTTAGATTATAGAGAACTTTTCTTCAGAAATACCACTGTCATAGCCTATAGGAGACATCTTCATTTAGGTGAATGACTGAAGGTCCACGTTCACAACAAGCTTTCTTGCTTCACTGAGCCTAATAATTCACCTACGTTCCTCATGGTGGTGCTGAATTATTCTAGATTATATTCTCACATATAGGTCCTTCATCCCAATGTCTATGGTTTCTTTATTTCTCCTTGGCTCCCTCTTGTTGATCGTGCCATATGTCATTTGTCCTTCTTCTCAAATCTCACTCATTGCATTCACCACATTTATTACTAGGCAATTCCACTATCCACTTTAGTAATGATTAAACCCCTAATCTTTTAACCTCACTCTCCCTTCTCTTTACTGATCTTTAATTCATCTTGCCCTTTGCATGTTGCCTTTGAATATTGTCCCACACTTTATATCTTCCCTAAATTAGCCACCCTTGAGATCCTATTCTATGAACCAATGGTTTGATGATCAATGCACATCTCTCCACTAAAGTTTATAGCTTTTTCTATCTCATGAAGCTCCATCTAGAAAGGAGGTTGTCACTATCTTCTCCACCACAAGAAGCAAAACTTTTCCTTTCTCTCAGTATCTTGCTCGTCATTTTTAGAGTTTCTTGTTTCTCATAATTGTTCAAGTCAGAAATCAATGATAGAAGGTTGTAAAAACCCTAGACGCCACCCTTTACAGAAGATGTTAGAAAAAAAAAGGTCAAAAGTGCCCAAAAAAAGGACACAATATTCCAGAAAAACAGCTCATAAAAAAAAAACCAAATGCATGCCAAAAACACCAAAAGCCAATTGTTTTCCAAGGGAAGTTGGTCGCGCAGGCAAGGGAAAGGTAGATGCCTCACGAGCTGCAAAAGAAAAGCTGCCTAGACAAAAAAAAATACAAAACCCTAGACAGATTTTAGAAAATAACCTTACAAACAAAATTTTGAACACACCCAGCCAAAGGATGTTGAAAATATTATAAGTAAAAATTTCAAAACCTATTTCGAAAAACAACTAAGAAAATTTCAGTAATGAAATTATTTTTCAAAAAAAAAAAAAGCTATGATACCATATTATGGTAAAATAATGAATGTGTTATTAAACAGAGATCATAAATGACCTATATATACCAGTATGCACAAGAATGTTTCTATAATGAACAAAGAGAGAGAGATAGAAACATTCTGAAGAGAGAAAGAGAAAGTTTCCATAATGAACAAAGAGAGAATATGTGAACATAAAAGAAAAAGTGACCATTAGAAATAGAAGTAAATCTAAGGAAGAGAGAAAAAAATTAGAGAGATTTTACTCTAATTTATGGTTTGCACCAGTTGGGGTGAACTCATAGTCATTTATCTATGTTTTCAGATATCACACAAAACAATCGTCATTCGTGCCTCGGAGAGTAACTCAAGGTGAGCGATCACAAAATAGACACTTTGTGGTTTGAGAGTAAGCCTTGAGCCAAGTTTTTTTTGCCATCTTCCAAGGAATGAGGAATGTCGTAGAATACGAAAGAATCAAAATATGGAGAAGAATGGTGTTCCTTGTAATAGACTGTTGAGACAACTGAGTTAGAGGATTTTATATTCGACTGAGTATTTATAAAGCCTTTTATATCAAGAGGGAGCATGACAATTCATTAGAGGCAAACCCTGGACAAAGAGAGGAAGCAAATAGAGGATATGTTTCAGTTAACCGGAGGGACTCTGACATCTAACACTTCATTAGAGGTAACTTTGAACGAGGAGTTCAAAATTTAATGTCAAATTCAGAGGGAGTTTTGAAACTTTATTAGAAGTAGCCTTGACAAAGAGGTCAAAAGGTTAGTGTTTCTTCGTGAAGAAGTTTCAAATGCAATCCCTCGTAATACATTCTTCTCTATGAAAAATAAATTTGAGCTGAAAACCTTATTCTCTGATATGGTTCATGATGGATGTCATGACAACACCACATGACAATATCTGTGGTGACTTCATGTCAACTTTTGATGTCATGTGTGTATGGGTCTGCCCCCTGTGTACATCATGAGAAAATGACGACTTTCGAATGATCATCACTTGTATCTGCAGAAGTTATTGGAAGGTGATGATCTTTTAATAACTTAAATCATGATATACATTTTATGTGAATGTTGAAACAGAGCATGATATATTATATCTTGTAAATCAACAACTAAGTGTTACATGTCATTTTCTTGACAATCTATGAGTTGTTTGTATAGATATATGATAGGTATTTGATGAATATCATGAGTTGATATTCTAAAAGGCCAAACTCATGATATCAAATGTGATATCAAACTAGTGGAGATCTTCTGATCAAAGATATCCGTAAAATTTTTCATTCCTGATATTACGTTGAAGTAATATCTATTCATATGTTTATCCTACCTAACAAAGAGGGAGTGTTAATGTTAGTGTAGTTTCAGTCAAAAGAAAATTCATCGCAGATATTTGTGTGTGTATATATGAGATATATACTTCATTCATTTAATATATACATTAGGTATTTGATATATATGTGTGTCTGTGTAAATATATGTTATTCTCACACTCTTAATCATGACAAGAAGAAAATGTTATCGATAACTAATGAGAGTTAAAGAGACATGCCTCTTAAAATCATATACATATGCTTTGAAAAGGTAACTTGAAACACACATAAAATCTACAAGTGCTTTTACAAGTTACAGCATATCCAAAACCTGGGATCTTTAACAATAATGGCAATGACTTTTTGTCATCCCAAACTTCCTCATCCTCAATGTAATCCAGCCCTAATTCAACCCCATCCTCTGTGGCTTATCTCTCCATATCATAGATCTCATCCTCTTTAACAATGGAGATCAATCATGTGTTGTCCAATCACTATAAGGATCTATTTCATCCAAATCTAGTGGACAAGCTAGTCATTCCTCTACCTTCATTGTGTGCAATTGAAGGTTATATTGCACAAAGGCAAGCTCATTGAAGCATTTTTCGGATTAACTTGTTCCTATTCTTTCTGTGGATGGCCTCAAACAAGCTCCAAATGCACTCACAACTTGATGAACTAAAAGGCTGTCATAAGAATCAAAGGGCAATTTTTTTGTAGAACTGGGGCATTTCCATCCCAATTTTGTCATCAAGCATTTGCAAAACAAAATATTCAAGAGTTAGAAAGCAAGGTGAAAACATATTTTGATTGGTTTGTGTAACATCCAATTTTCCCAGGTCTTAATTAACAACTAACATACTCAAAGAAAAATAGTTAATAATTCATTTTCATAGGAAGTCAGTTAAATCGGTCATGTTCACGTGAAAGAGATTTACCATTAAAAACAGTTAAACAAGATATCTTAACTAAGAACTTAAAACCCCATCAATGAATTTACTATAGAAATTAAAATCCACATACCTCAGAATTTAAACCAAGAAACATTGTAGGGATGCTTCTGGAATCACCCAGATTAGTCCACAAATACCACTATAACAATATCATATAACGACTTCCATCCAATTAAAATCAAATGACGATTATCATTAAATACCACTATATAAAAATTAGGGTATCACATACCATGGTATTAATTAGGGCATCGATTACCATTGATTCATTCAGAGCATTAGATACCACTGTATCAATTAGTGCTTCAAATACCACTAAATCAATTAGGGCTTCAGATAACACTGAAATAATCAGGGCTTTAGATATCATTGTATCATTTAGGGCTTCAGATATCACTGAATCAATTAAGACTTCAGATACCACTATATCATTCATTTCCTTCCAATTGCTTAACTGTGATAATAACTCAAGATTAAAAAATATGCTCATATTTAATATTCATATAAATGAAAACAATCCATAAATCTATCTCTTGCATGATAACATAGCTCAATCAATCTTATCCTCTTGCATATACATCATAAAAGTGATAATACCTGTTCTTCGACAACAATTGAATGTATAACTTATCTTTGTCTATTGTTCGTCCAACAATTTGGGGAGAGGTGGAACATTCTCAGGGGCTTAACCACCCAACTTCGGACCTTAACTTATTCCCCACACATTCTCTAACAAGAAAGGCCCTCCCTACCCAGAATTGGACTTGGAACATCTGTCATCTACTGAGCAATCCTGGTATCTAAACACACCATTTGACTTAACAGTAGGAGGATAAACATGTTCATGCATGAGTTATTAAATGATTCCTTTTTAAAATGATAAACATTGTTATGTCATAACTGATACTGTTTTCATGTTATTGCAGATTCCTTTCCCTCACCTTCTCACCCTTTTCTTTGGCTAAACAGCTAGGTGAGTCCTAGGTGTTCAGAATTCCTGATCAATCTGCTCTATGCATGAATTCTAAAAGGATTTATTGATTAGTAAATCTTATCACAAATTGTGATTTAGAAGAATATGTTCTTGAAACTAGTTGAAAATATTATCAAATTCTGATTCCCAAAAAGAATATTTCATTCAGGTTTTATTACACTTAGGAAACCCTTCTTTAAGAGATACTATTCAACACTCTTTATTATGATTCTGGAAACCATGAGAGTTAAGAAGAAATTTCATCATTATTTATAGGGATTACTCAGCTAGTAAAGGAAATAGCATGATCACAAGCAAAAGATAAGAGATTTCCATTCCTAGCCAGCTGCTACAGAAATGGACATATTGTAATGGTAACCTCATGACCTATTAAGGAGTTGGCAATGCTTGATTATACAGTAAGTTAAAAACGTGATCATAAACAAAAGATAAGAGGTTCTTGTGCCCAGCCAGCTACTATAGAAATTAAACATATTGGAATGGTAACTCATGACCTGATAAGAATTCAATAATGCTTTGATGATCTCGGAATTTGAACGGTTCCCTTTAGTTACTTGAGACGTCACCTTCATTGCATACAATCTCTGATTCTTAGTCGGATTACTTGCACGGCAAAGGGAAGATATCGTTCTGTTTGATCAAAGTTATTAATCGATAAGTGTTGGGTATTATTAATCGATAAGTGTAGGGTATCAACAAGAGTAAATTACAAAATACTGAGATGAAGTCGAGTGTTAAAGAGATTGGAAACAGCAGAAAGAATTCGGAAATGTGGAAAACAAATGGAATACTCATGTGTCGGACTCCTCTCACGACTTCCATATAAAGGAAACAAGTTGTGACTTCTTGGCTTCCACCGGTTAAAGATTATAAGATAATTCGAATTGTCAAATATTAAATTGATTTTTCATGTCAAGTGTTAATCGGTTAAAAGCAAAGAATATTAAAATGGAAAGAAATAGAGTTGGAAGATTATAATTCGAATATATTATTATATCTTAAAAATTATTATAATTTATATATATAAATGTACATGTGAATATATTAATGAGGTGATATCACTTATTAATTTTTTATAATATAATGGTGTCATTTCATTTTTATATCTATATGTACGTATATAGATATATCTATTATAATAAAATGGTAAAAGATCATTAAAAATCCTTTGAGGTACGTTTTATATTTTAACTCAATTATTTATGTTTCTCAAATTATTTATTTAAATAGCTCATGCGGGTCCCACAGATGTATCCTGTTTCAAGTCGGTAGGTCCTCAACCCATCTGCCCAGTGATGGTGATGCTCCTGTGCCTAATTCTTTTCTGACAATGCTTCCACCCCTTTGACGTGTTTCCTACAAGAAAATTCTCCACAATTAAATCATATTATCATAACAAGTTATAAATAATCATAACAGCTAACTGCCTTTTCAATTCTATGAATTCGTGATAAATAATCAACCAGCATGTTATCTTCACATGAAATTATAATGACTAACCATCTTATCATTTCATAGGATTATAACCAATTTGACTGTCAACTGACTTCATGTGAACCTCAATAGCTATATTTTAAATTAGGTCAAAAATTGGGATGTAACGGTTTGAGTGGTTCTTCCTCTCTAAGCCATGTTTGAAGAGAATAGCTTGCCTCTTACATTCTAGTGCATGTCCAATTCAAACACAATGAGATCTCTCACCTCAGTCTCGAATATCATTCTTTGAATTTATGCAGTGAGGCCCTCCAGGACCTCTCCATTGAGATTTTAGAATGATGGCAAGAAATGAAAGCAAGGAATGAGGAAGTACCTTGTTGCATGAATGGGTTGGTGGAGTTGATTGTTCAACCTCCTGTCAATAATATGATATACCCCGCATGGGTCAAATTTGAGGTTGTCCCCCTTACAGTATATATTGATAAACTCCTTGGTCCTATCCATGGCCTCATAAAGATACACCGTTGGGGTTTAATCCTCATCTACCAAATGGAGAAATCTAATTAAGGGCTCTGACACTTGCAATAGAAAAATATAAAAAAGATTAATCATTAAAGTTACAAATTAATAATGAAAGACTTGAATACAAAAAAATTATTCAAGTTACCTTAACAATCTCTATAGCTCTTTGAGAAAATTAGTTGCCAAAGACAATCAATGCAACACTCTCTTTGTTAGGCTTCTTCGAATAGCTTGAGTCTAGAATGGCTATACTCATTAACAGTTGCTTCAAAGCAATCAAATAAACTAAGAATACTTTGCAAACCTTGTGTCACCTGCTCTTACCAAATCCTTCCCCTAGGTGTGTTCTCTCATCAAGCAAAGAACTCAAGGCTGTTTGTAGAGATGTATTTTGTGATCTTCCTTGCATCCCCTACAACCAGTCTCACCCAATCTAGTTTCCCGATGTCCTCCAAAAGAAGGTCAAGGACATGTGCTGCCACATATGTTGTTGTATTATCGGTTATTATTTGCACCACATTTTCAATTCTCACTTCCATGACAACTTGTTCTAACATTAGAGTCAAAATTTCAACAACCTTCACCTTATTAGAGGCATCCACGAATTTCAAGACCGTCATTCTTGCAAATTTCCAAAAAATTAATGATGGTCGAATTTCAAAAACACATCATGCTTGGAGTATAGCAAGACCTTGGATTATCCAAAGCATACCACCAAGCCTCTTGCTATGCTCCATAGGCTTCGGGAAGTCAACAAGCGAACTACAATTCAACTCCTAAAATTTAAGGATCCCCCTATATTTTGAAAACTATCTCCAAATATCCCAAAAGGCACACAAACACCTTTAGTAGTCTCCTCTGCAGAATTAGGCCCCTTTGTTTATAGTAGGAGACATGCTCTACCCCATGCGAAAACTAGATAAACTCTTGAGATGCAGTTGAAAGATCTTGTCTAACTGGCCTACGAGACCTCGCTAATAGGGCAATCCTATTGATTGGTACTGACACTAAGGAAGGTGTAAAACTGGCAACATTACAATTTGGAAGTATTTCTTTGACAACACACTCTCAAATGATGGTTGCATTTTACATGAGGTGATTATTTCTATTCTTCTTTTAGTGTTGTCGCTCTCCTCTCTCACATTGTCAAAGGTTTACAACGACAACTAGTGCCCTTAACTATTTTTTTATCTTTACCAACATTTTGTTCCCCTTAGGGCATGATTCCAACATTTGCATGTCTTTCTCAAACTCCAATTCCTTCATAAGGAAGCCACCTTCTTGATCACTTCCACCTAGACATACTTCAGGCTCATTTCTCCTCAAAGAGGACTACCTCATTGGATCCAATTTAATGCCATTAATATTGATACTTGGAGGGGAGATCACTCATTTCTATTTTTTGACAAACAACCCCTTTTCATGTATTCCTCAGATTCTCTTCCTCAACTCCTTCCTTCAAAGTATAACATCACCAAAGATGTTATCCTTATGACCTGGACCTCTCCTCTTGTGTTGCTAAGCTGAAGCTTGAAATTTATCCTACAAATTACCTTCAAGTCAAGGTATACTTTCCCACCTTCACTACCTCCAATTTCACTAGACACATGGCTTGAGGTTACCTCTTTTGTCTAGATAAGGATTTGATCCCATCAGCCACAAGAAGGGACAAACATCATATTTCTCACCCATAAATCCATGCATGACTTCAACTCTAATCACAAGATCCATATTTAGCTTGTCACTCTCCTCAAAGAGGATTGCCTCATTGGATCCTATTTGCGTCTCTATTGACAAACTACCTCCTCTCATGTACTTTACCAAAGTTGCTAGAAGAAACGTTACAAACAATGGATGCAGGTCACCTAAACCTCTTCTCTTGTTCTACTCAACCTGAGGCTTGATTTTTATGCTCAACATTTCCATCAAACCAAAGATGATATACTTTTCCACCTTCACTATCTTGAATTTCATTAGACAGGTGGTTGGATTTACCCTCTTGTCCAAATGAGGAACTAATTGAATTAGCTACAAGACGAGAAAAATCATCACATTTCATAATCTAGCAAATCTATTATCTTTGCTTCTCCTAAGAGTTTGAGACTAAAGAGCGTGTCATCTTTAGAGACACATTTACTGCAAGATGTGTGAGAGATATTACTACCTATATAGGAACTCAAGAAATAATATCTCTACTTTTTTTACAAACAAAGTTTGGCTCTTAATCTTCAAGAGGCAGCCACCCTTTAACATAGACCTTTACAACTCAAGATTCTAGAAGCCCCAAGTTGATCACCTCCTTTCAACACAATCAAAAGACCAATGGCCATAAATGACCTCTATGTACTATTACTTATCTCGCAATTGCAAATAGGCTTCGATGACCCTCATAGCTTCTACCTCAACCTATTGCCCTCAACATCATGGTCCTCATTTCTGACAAATTCAACTTCCTCTCCAACCACTTCACGGATCCCAAAGAAAAAGGTTATTGTAAGTATTTTTCACTACTGCAAATGTTAGTTCAACCTTGGTTGATATATAATATCCTAGTGAGGGTGCCCTTTCCAATCCTTACAACTCCTTGATGAGCATTATCAAATCTTGTAATAGAGCCTTCACAATGATTCATGAAGGCACTAGCAACTTCACCATTTTATTCCAAACAATGATACTTGATTATCTCAGGTTTTCCTTTTTGGTTAATCTTCGCCCTACAAGGTTTTGGTTTTTGTTCCCCTTTCTAGGCAATTGAACCTATTTCATGACCACTTGTTTTAGTGGTCCCCTTTTGTTGTTTTTTTCCACTTCTATTCTTCCCCTTGTTGGGGCCTTTCTAAATCTTTCTACCTATAATTTTCTATTTGTATACTATTGTTCTCACAAGTCCCACTAAAAACCTATTTTATAGACATTAATATAATTTCTTTCTTTCTTCCTTTCTTCCAACAAGAAAAGGAAAATTAAAAGAGGTTAACCTACAAACATAAAGTGTAATTTAAAATATGGATTACAAGAATGTAATTAAGAACATGCTTTAGTGAAGCATACCCAAGAGTTTTCGGGTGTCCTAGATATTCAAGAATGGAAAAGAAACATCCGTTCTCCATCTTCAAAAACAATTAAACAAGTAGTGTGGATGTCCTTGAGAATATTCCATTAAACCTATCTCCTAGGTGACAATAACATTATGTCTCTAGAAATTTTTTAACAATCTTAAAGGCTTCAGGGCATCCCCCATAGGTTTTCATGCCTATTTTCTCACGGGAAACCTTACTAAAGGCATTAAAATATTTATCTAGACACTCATATCTTGAATGTTTAAATATGTGGACAGATTGATCCCTTGTTCACTATCATTTGAAGAAATTTTTGTTAGTATTGGTTTACAATTTTTTTAATAAATGAGAATGTCCATTTGCATATTTAACTCATATGTTGTTTTACACTATTTCTAGCTTTAAATGGGGATGTGTCCCTTCACAAAAATCCCCACATTTTCAAGATAGGGATGTCCCCAAGATGTAGGAACTTGAAGGTAACATCTCTCATCATTCCACCACCTCTGCCACCAATCTAGGGACGTTTATGAGTCCTAGCCCTCAAAAGGAGATGTTTACAAGGCATCTCCCTAGTATAAGGACTCCGAGGCATCCACGAAACTCCCAAGAGTGTTTTGATTATTATTGGGATTTTCAAACACTCCCTGCAGCAAGAAAATAAAAAAACTCGATATTTAAAAAACAACAATGTGCTACTGATCTACATGCAACAAACCCCTAATGTTCTATGACCCTACCCAAAACCTAAGCACCCATAAAAAATGTATAGAGGCATCAAAGCATCATTCCAAATCACTCCAATGTTTCAAACATATGTGAAAATGGTATTACCATAAAGATTTGTGTGGTTTTGAAGGCATTAATTTGCATAGTAACACATGGACATGTCCCCCCTCCCTTTTTACCCCATGTCCTGAATAGTACAAGTTGGTATTACAGTAGCTTTGCTCAAGGAATGTGCAAACACTAGCAAACCCATATTTGCAAATAGCGATGTTGGAATTGCTGAAAACTCGATTAGTGATGCTCTAATTGTAGAAAACCCACTATCACTAAGGTTAAAAAAGAGTTGCATATTTTTTTTTAAGCACTGCTTCTTGTAGTTTTGCTAAGTTGTTTGTTTAATATATTTGTGTTCTAAAATACAAATATTTCAAACATTAAATTTTATATATTATTTTAATAGCCATCTCCAAAATCCAAAATACAATTGTTAAGTTGTTTGCTTTATATATTTGTGTTCTAGAATACAAATATTTCAAACATTAAATTTTATATATTATTTTAATAGCCATCTCCAAAATCCCAAATGCAATTCCCCATGCCCAAAGTCCGGAAGTAGTATTGCTACCACCAAAATCCAAAAGATTTTTGGCATTACAAAATCTGAAGAAAAAATAAAACACTTTAGGCATTGGAAATCACCAAAGATCAGTTACTACATTACAAGATTGAATAAATCCTAATGAAGGCATAACACCAAAAATATTGTTAACGATAATATAGTGTCTTGCATTTGAGGAAAACTCATATTTTTTAAATAAAGCAATGCAAAAAAGAAACAGGCCTTGCCATAGCAATCAGCTAACATTCTAAGATATCAAATCCAGTAATCAAGTCAAAACACAATTCCCAAACCTGTGCCCTTCACTAAAATATTAGTTCATCTTGTTAATACTCATCTTCGATTTTCAACTAACCAATAAAATATTGATACGCAGATTTGACCCATCAGCCTCAGCTGATTTGTCAAGTTCACATAATCAGAAATATCAGCACAATATAAATTTCAATATTAATAATTTATAGTTCTAAGATATCAAATCCAGTGATCAAGTCAAAACACAATTCCCAAACCTGTGCTCTTCACTAAAATACTAGTTGATCTTGTTGATACTCATCTTCAATTTTCAACTAACCAATAGAATATTGATACACAGATTTGACTCATCAGCCTCAGCTGATTTGTCAAGTTCACATAATCAGAAATATCAGCACAATATAAATTTCAATATTAATAATTTATAGTTCTAAGATATTAAATCCAGTGGTCAAGTCAAAACACAATACCCAAACCTATGCTCTTCACTAAAATATTAGTTCATCTTGTTCATGCTCATCTTCAATTTTCAACTAACCAATAGAATATTGATACACAGATTTGACCCATCAGCCTCAGCTGATTTGTCAAGTTCACATAATCAGAAATATCAGAACAATATAAATTTCAATATTAATAATTTATATTTCTAAGATATTAAATCCAGTGATCAAGTCAAAACATAATTCCCAAACCTATGCCTTTCACTACAATATTAGTTCATCTTGTTAATACTCATCTTCGATTTTCAACTAACCAATAGAATATTGATATGCAAATTTGACCCATCTGCCTCAGCTGATTTGTCAAGTTCACACAATCAGAAATATCAGCACAATATAAATTTCAATATTAATAATTTATAGCTCTAAGCTATCAAATCCAGTGATCAAGTCAAAACACAATTCCCAAACCTATGCCCTTCACTAAAATATTAGTTCATCTTGTTAATACTCATCTCTGATTTTCAACTAACCAATAGAATATTGATATGCAAATTTGACCCATCAGCCTCAGCTGATTTGTCAAGTTCACATATTCAGAAATATCAGCACAATATAAATTTCAATATATAGTTCAGGTAAAAGGAAAACAAGAAGAATGATTTATTGCAAACCTCTCTCCCACAATCTTCCTTTCTAGATTCATTTTCTATCCTTTGTTGTTGTTGCTGCTGTTGCTGATCTTCAAGTTTTTGCAGCATCTCCATGTACTCTTTCTGATACCTTAGCTTTTCTGCAGCCATACTCTGGCAATACATACAGAAAGATACATATTTTATCAAACAGTCTTCCGAAAGTACCAGTCTAATGCTTATACACAAACTGGTTGCAATGCATACACCATTTAACTAAAAAATAAGCTACATAAAACATACAAATCATTTTACGAAATAATTAATGAGTTACATATATTGCGACATAAAAACCATTTTAATAAAAACTTAATAATCTACAATATTGATATTAATAAATACACACACACACACACACACAGAATCACATAACTACCAAAGAATCCATGTTCATATTTCCAAATTAAATCAAAATAGCATAAGCATCTGTCAAAACAACATTGTGAGTTGGAATCAACATTATAATAGACTGCTTGAGTAAATGCAACACTAAACTGCTTGAGTAAATGCAACACTAAACTCTCTGAAAATTGGTCTGTCTTTTCCATTACACTGCAAAAATGGCTAACCACAACAGCACTTAGCACATCATTTGACCAAGCCACCAGTTCATTACTGACATTTGCGTGCTAAACAAACATATTGGAATGTTGTACATTTATGAAAACCAATTATTTCAATCTAGAAGCTAAAATGGTACGCAATAATAGACATTGATGCATTTAAAAAACTTGACAGGTGGAACTAGCATTAACAAAAGAGTCTACAGTCAAGCAAACAGGATATTGATGTGTTGACATGATGGAATGAGTACCATCAATGTAAATTCACATTGTCTCATTATTTTCTGGTGTCTTTGATCTATTTAAGCATTTCCATAAAATTAGATGTTAATTATTGGGAGGAATGTAAGCACAACAGAAAGTCTACAGCCGTGAGCCTGTTATACACTTTGGACATATGTTAATTAATATACATTCTAGAAAGTATAAAAAGTTGAATAGGATTGAATGACAGAATAGAGATGATAGGTAGTATGCTCATGCCACAGGACATGTGCTATAGGGTTGCATCCCCATGGGAAAGCTACTGGTAGCTAAGAGAGATAATTAGGTATATAATAACCATCATATCACAATAATGACACCACCTAAAATATACTTGAAAATTTTACAATTCAAGATTGGCGCAAGCAAAAATATAGAATTCAAACAAGCATTCAGGAAAACCATATTATATCTGACTCATTACAGACTATTCCCAACCTTTCTTAATAATGAACTTGGATTATAAAGTATCAACATCCCAACCCAAATGAGCCCAAGGCCCCAAAGATGAATATAGCAAAGAATCCATTTAATATTCAAATGTGATTTTTTTAACTTTTCAAGGATCAATTTTCTTTATCAAATTTATATAAATAAGCATTTTGATTTAAAAAATAAGCCAAGGAAGAGCTCAAAATGTAGAAAAAATACCTCCAAAGCACTTGCAAGTTTGTTTTCTGCCTCTATAGCACGGTGCTCTGTTTCCATCACTTCTCTCTTCCGCCTTTCTTCAGAATTCAGCAATGCCTTAGCCTGCCTTTCATTTTCAGCAATCAAAAGCTCAACCTGTACATCTAACCTTCTGCAAAGGCTTTTGTAATCAAACTCCTCTTTAAGCTTCATCACATTCTCCACTTTCATAGCCTGTAACATTACAACTGAAATATAACTAATTGACTACTATATGTACCTGCTTAAAGCTATTCCAATTAACCTGTTAAATAAATGTTAAACAATTCAATGTTAAGGAGAAGACAGAATATATCTATTGATCTTACCCAGCTGACTGCAATTAGTTCTAGTCATCAATAGGCAGGCCTTACGATGATCTATAGCTTTGTAACCCAAAACCATGTTAACTTGCATTGAATACAAACTTGCAACACAAAGTAGATGGATTAATATAAGCTGTCTGAACTATTAAATTTACTCATACTGATTATTTGCTTCAATTATTTTATTGTAATTCATTTACAGTTCAAGGTCAAATTTATTGTTCAGATCATAATGTGACAGGTTGGGGTTCCCAGAGATGAAAATGTAGCACATTCCCATTATTGAAAGTTAACCCTATAATCTAAGATCTCTTGATCTCTTGGAGATCACATTCAAGGCCTCTCTCTTTGCAGCATCATGATGTTATGGAGCTTGTTGATCTCTTCATCAGACTTCCAACTTTTGGGCCAACATATTTTGCTTTGAAAGTACAATTGTTGTACATCTTAAAATTATCCAATTAATCTAGAGTGTAGTGTTGCTTCCCAAAACCGCAGATTGGAAATCCAAGAGCCTGCCACTTCTCCATTAGGATTCCGCAATCAGTTCTGGCCAACAAACAGGAATGCTTCTCAGCTCCTCTGCACTTCAAGCTCCGCTACACCAAGGCGGGTAGACCACCTCCTCAAACCTGATCACTTGATTCAGAGCTTTTCTAAAGAGAATTTAAGGTTTGGAGTTCTCCGACTGGCAAGGTCTTTGAACTCGATTAAAATGAAACTGAATGTTGAGTGCTTGAATTGAATGCTTTGTATAAGGTCTTGTTAAATATGGATTTGATGCTTGTAGGAAGGAATATATAGATTTTCTGACTTCAATAATAGAAAGACCAATGTCTCTACTCATCTGGGCAATAGAGTCAACTTCAATGAATTTTCACGTACAACTTTATAAATTTCTTATGCACTTATACTGCCAACAACTAAATAATCAAGATGCGACAAATCAAATATTTATGCAATCTTAAATTAGTCCAAATTGAACTTTAACTCCTTTGGCAGGGAGACAAACTGGACACAAATACGGAAACAACTATATATTTCACAATGTGTGATGATCGAATTTAAAATGCTAAATGACCATGTCCACTTATCTGATATTTAAATTGTATACAGAATTCCAAAAAATAGTTACTAAGGACGATTCATCTGCAGTTTAAATCTCCATGCCATTTAGAAATAAACAAAGGACTTTTTATTTTATTATTAAAATAAAATAATTGAATTTATATTATAAAATCATATTAAGCCCTTATTCCTCCATACAAATAGATATTTAATACTCCTTCAGAATATGAATGTTTTCCGAATATTTTTTGTTTGAACAAAATATCCCCTACTTATATCTTTTCATTTTCCAATAGAGAGTCACATCTTTTAATTAAAAAGTGTCGACTCCGTAGTAATACCTATTGATTATAACTTTATGTACTTTTATCTCATCTTGTAATCACCGATAGTTAATATTAATGAACTTATTCTTTATCGGATTCTTCTTAAAATATTGAGTGTATGTAAAAGATAAAAAAATTGCTCCACCGCTCTTCAATATATTCATTAGTTTTTCTTTAAGCAACACCGTAATTCTTTCCTCAAGCAATTTGTATCTCTTTTAATATTCCACTTATTTTGCATAAAACTATTCGATCCCTTCACAAATATTGATTCCTTGATCACGACAGTGTCATTCCTTCTTCCTTATGTTGTCGAGACATTTATATTTTTCTCAGGATGATAATGATGTTCAATATTTCTTCAAAATAATGTCTTTGGCTATCGTGAAATTTTTTCTTTGCCTTCCGCAAATATCGTGTTGCACGGGACGTGTTCAATCTGCTTCAAATATCTTGAGCATTCAGTGGGTGGCATCTGCTTATTTGTTACATCTTCGCCCTTCCATGTTGGGGTTGCCTTCTAATTCAAATCCTTTTCATTTTCAAACTGACTTCTAGTCAACAATGTAATTCTCCTACTCCCGTGATTCAATTTTATATATGATGATATTCATGGTAGGTTTCATTGTTGGATTCTATCCGTGTGTACCAGGCCTATGATTGTGACTTACATGTATTTGGTTATTGACGTTTATTTCATTAATTGGTAACAATTGTCATTGTAACAGCAAACTCTTGTTAGTCTATCTCTGATACAAATGTCTTGGCTCCTCTAACTGAGAAGGTAATAGAACCAAACTCCTTTCTTGAGTCATGTAGATATGTGAGTCTGAATAAGGAGCAACAAAAGTATGAGTCTTAGACGGGTAGAAAGAATGAGATTCTCCATTTACTAAATCTTTATGATCCTGTTGCCTGCATACAAATCTATCTCCTAAATACTTTGTGTTTCTCTAATGCACCATTGAATCTTCGAGTCTCCGAATAATCTAATGTATCAGAAAGAATCCCTCAGTAGCTAGTAATTCCAACATATCACCCTCCTGTATATTGTCTTTGTGTGCTAGCATCTGTCCCAAATTTGTAATTTGTGGTATCCTAATGAGATCTATTGATGCTAGTTTTGTACCACTACATAACAGATAGTAATTGAACACTTGATATGGGATATCAAACACTCAATTCCTCTCTTGAAAAGTTAATACTCATGAAGACATGAGAAAAACTCCAATGTTCCTTACACCTGTGGATACTAACTCAGTTATATCGATGTGATTTGTCGGTAATCACGTAGGCAGCCTTACGTTGTTCATTCAAGGATGACTTGGGTTTTGAGATGATGGTGATGATTTTGTATGAGTGCCAGATGATGTTGATGGTGGTGATGGTGGAGGCAATAATGCTCTAATCACTTTTACCTTCCTAACTTTCTTAGAATGAAATCTAACACTCAACTACTTGCTATTTTACTCCTACTCCTATGAATGGAAAGATTAGCAAATGGACGAGGATCGAATATGAAAGCTAACCAGCGGCTCTACCTCTATAGATGCACTGATTCAAGGGAAAAGACTAGTTTACCACACAAGGCTTCCCAACAAGCTGCTAGGATGCTAGTGGCCTAGTTATAGATCCCTATCAAACATCCACTAATATCACCATGCAACTATCCATCTACTCTTACTTAACAACCTTCTCAAAATGAAATCTACTTTAATAGCTTCAAAGGAAATCTAATTCTAACTATTGGAAGTAGAAACCATGCAATAACGCCAAATGTTCTTAATCACCATGCAAGTCACAACAGTGATAAATAGAGGCAATTTTAGTATTATCTTAGCAACAATTTTCTTCAACCCTTTACACATGAGAGCAAATGGCCTTATATAGAGGCCAAAATTACAACCAACGGTAGAGATTAAGAGGCAAAACCAACGATCCAAATTGGATCCCAGAAACCCTAATTAGGGTTGCCACCCCATTGGCCAATGAGAAGACGCCACCTCATCAATGGACCAATGAAAAAAAGGAAAAGTGGCAACCAATGAGAAGGCACCAAAATGGTAGCTAATCAAAATCAGACACCTATCCTACCCAAGAAGGAGAATTTGCCACTTGGGCTTACATCAAATCATCTTCTAATATAGTTCTTTCTTTCATCTTTTTAGCCAAAGTGATGAACTTGGCTAGCTTGTCGTGGACTTCCTTCATGGGAGGGCAAGGTGTATGTTTCATCTTGAGCTCGGCTAAATTCATCATGTTGTTCGCTACTTGCAGTGTTTTCTCATGATCCTTCTCATATTCTTTCGCGTATCCGATAAAGGCATTGAGGGAAGCAAGGGTGCCCAAATGTCTCTTCTTGATCGCATCCTTCCCCAACTCATCCAATCTTGATCCAAATTCTGTCTCATTGACGTTCTCCTCTTGTCCCTCCAAGGAAGGATCCTGATGATCATCCCAATCCACTGGGTTCAACTCCGTTCCATCCACTATATCATAATCTTTTCTCAGCTCATTTTCATCATCTTCCAGTGTAGGCCTCTCCATCTGATTGCCCTCATCATGTTCACTAACAATCTTGAGAAAGCTAACTTTCTCACATGAAAGTCATCCCATGCATTGGCCCAAAAAATTTCTATAGTAGGAACATGTTTAAATGTATTTCCGTACGATGCCCTGATAAGACCATTAGGATCGAATCCTTCCCTTGCTCTACACCATCCTAGATGATACCATTCTAACTCTTTTTCCGTAACTACAAAGACGACAAGATTGGGGCAACTGTCATTGCCAATTCCAAATGAGAAGGTAATCCCTATCTCGACTTTAAGCTTCATCATTTTGTCATAATGCTCAAATTGCCTAGCCAATTCTATCAAAACTACCTTGTCAGGTGGGTACCTTGGAAGTCTCTTGGGACAAGCTGTACTTCTTGCTACTTTAATATATGTGAATTGCGGAAATTGGATAAACAAACTCCCATACTTCTTAATTTTTGCTTCTGCTTCTGATGAGAGTCTCTTAGCAAGTGTCCCTTGTAATTATTGTCTTCATGGCAAAGGCATCCCAAATCATCTTATAATCCTTGGTGTTGTGCAAATGAAGCTGTGGATAGCACTCATAAACCAAATATTGCCCCAGCCCTTGCCAATTACTCCTAAGGCCTTAAGTCCAAGATTTTCATACAATGTTGCAATCCGATAGAAAAGATAGGACCTCATATAGAATTGTTTTTGATTTTGCACGGTCCTAAGTTGCAACTCTAAATTCTCGCTTATAATCCTAGCCCAATCAAATCTTCTCTTTCCATTTTCAATTTCATCAATAAAGAAGTGCATCCAGTTTTTAAATTGCATAACTTGAGCTACGCCCATGATTCAACTGAGAAGCACAATGAGATCGCCATACTCTAATTTGAAATCTGACACGATGAGCTTTGACGACTTGGTGACTCCTTTCTTGCCTTTGTATAACCAATTTTGCTTTAGGTGAATGAAGAAAGCCTCCTGATTATCTTGGAATGACTTGGCCACCTGATCCATCATTACCACTGCCATGCTTTTGTATATTAAATGCTTCTTCGACCACTTTTCTGTCAATGTTCGCTAACACTCTCTTCCCTTCATCACAAATGATGGACTTGGTAACAATATTAAATCGAGATGCACACTCCATTACCAATTCTGGACAAGGCAAGGTAGGAGGGAAGGCCGCCGCGTGTACAATTCTGTTTTTGTAGATTTTCTTTGCCATTGGGGATTGCCCTTCCTTCAATCTATCCTTTAACTGGATCATGTTCACTGTACCAATATTGGTGTCACTTATTCGCCTCACTTTCGAAAAGAAAGTGGTCTTAAGCATCATGTCTTCCTTGTCTTTTTTGGTGTTTGTTCCCTTTGAGTTCTTGCTTGCACTAACATCTACCATCCTAAACAATTATTTATGCCTTTTCGTTCTAAATGATATGGACTACACTTATTGATCTCCAACCTTCTTTCTTACAATCGAATCTAGCTTATTTTTGCCTCGCCAAGTCCTATCTCTACACTTATCAATCTCCAACCTTCAACCTAAGGGTGGGACTACCACTTATTCCTGCCTCTTCGTTACCTTAGGATGGACTACACTCATATCTCCCAACTTCAACCTAGGGTGGTCTAGCTTATTTCTGCCTCGCCAAGTGTCCTATCATGAAATCTACACTTATCTCTCCAACTTCAACCTATCAATGGAATGATGAAGTGGTGGATGATGAGTGCAAGAAGAATATAAGGGAAACGAAACCAAGCAAGAACAAGAAGTGGAATCTGCCTTTAAACCAATCTTCACCTCTAAAATGAATAGAATTTTACCTTAATTTTGTCTTTACCAATAACCAGGCCTTCTTCAAATTCGGATCAAATTTCGATATTTCAAGCCTCCTCACAAATAATGATGCCCTAGCAGAAATCAGAATTTTGACCTCTTTGAAATTGCCCGAATTTGCCAAAAAATGAGATCTTGGATCATGTATCTCCTTTACCACATAAAATCACCCAAATCTAGGGCAGAAATTCGCAGCCTCTACCAAAAATCAGAACTTTGAGAAATTGCCCAAGCAAGAGAAAATATTCAGATCTGCTCCAAAAAATCGCCTAAGGACAAAAATTCGCCCGAGATGGAAGAAGCAAAATGCCGCCAAGCAAGGAAAATTTGCCCAACAAGAAAATCGCCTAGGCTGGAAATTGCCTCTTCAAGAAAAATTGCCCAACACATTAGGAGGAGGAAGGTGTAATGAGGGAATGAGGGGGGGGGGGGCTCTTACACCAAATTTTCCATATCTCTCCTAGCTGGCCGACTTGCCCTAGAGGAGAACAAAATTAAATTAGCATCTTCGTTAATGACCCAGATTTAAATGCCATGCTAAATTTATCTAGCTTAAAGTGAAATTAACCCATTTAATTGCCGGTTGTGATCAAAAATTGTAAAATAAAATGAGGAAAGCCTCGGAGATGCCAAATTTTTCATTTAAAAACGTTTTAGCAATTAAAATATCATTAAAATCAACTCTAGCAAGCCAAAATCGATTTTCAAATTTTCAATTCTAATTTACCAACTTCTTTCAACATTTAAAAATCTTCTAGGCAATATTTCAACCAATTTAATGAGATTTTCCAATTTAATCCACTTTCAATTTTGCAACACAATTTTAATTTTTTACCAAAATAAATCATTTTCCTAGCATTCAAAATTGATTTTCCAATTTTAATTTCACTATCAAAAATTTTCTCTCTTCACCAAAAAAAATCAAGATTCTCCAATACAATTAAATCTATTAAAAAAAAAATTGAAAATGTTCAAGTGTATACAATTATTATTAGAATATTTCTAATAATGCTAATATCGTATGTAGATAGTTTCTATTTTCTGTTAGTTTCTATTTTCTATATATCCGTTTTGTATATATGAGCTTGTAAGTTCGTTGTAATTTATTCATTGATTATTCAATACACAAGATAATCTTTTGATTATTTTATGGTATCAGAGAAAATATTTCAAATTTTTTCAAAAAAATAATAATTTCTATTGAAATTATTTGTTAAGATTTTTTGAAATTATTTCTGATCTTTCACAAACATCCTGGCTAGGGTTTCTATTCAAACATCCAATTTCTACAAATCATGGTCGAATTTGAAAAACGCGTTTTTTTGGCGTCCAACTTTGGAAAAACGAGGGTTTTTTGAAAAATCACAGCCACAAAACAAGCCCAATCCACGCGATCTGAGGTTCTGCTGGTATCTAATCACATCAACGTCCATTTTCATGGAGATCTTCATGCCCAAATTGCAGAAATCACAATTTCACAATGACATTTTTTTATAAAAACGGATCTGTCTGTTTTTTTTTGCTCCGAGCCTACATGTTCATGCCTTATTGGAGTTCTTCACAACCCAATACGTGTCTAAGTTCACAAGAAATTCTTTGTGAAAACAAACCAATCATTTTTTGTCTACAAAACTTCATTTTTTTTGCAAATTCGACCTTTCCAACCAACAGCTAGGGTTTTGCCCAAAACCCTATTTTTTTGGTTTGAAAAAATATTTTGATTGAAGATTCTTGATGGTTTTTTCGAGAGCTCAACTAGGCGGTCATCTATTTTTTCTGGGTGCCTCAATTTTTGTGTCTCGATTTTTGAGCCAGCAAATCCAAAAACTGACAGCATATTCGTTGTAGTTTTTTCAAGCTCTCTTTTGGATCACTCTCTGATTCTTCTGGGTACTTGTCATTTTTTTCTGGGTCAACCTAAACACTGCCTCAAATTTTGTGCAAATGGCATCCTTGACCAACCTGATGCTGGAAAACAGTCAACGGTTTAATGGCACCAATTACGACCACTGGAAGCAACGCATGTTAACCATCTTCAAGTATCATCGTTTGGATGCACTTGTTCTAGGTACAGAAACTCATCTTGCCCCCACTGGCCCACCCAGTGGGACCTCCATTACAACAAATCAGGATAAGTTTGATGATCGGAATTGCGAAGCTGTTATGATTCTCAAGCTCTTTGTCACAAATTATCAGCTACCTCAGATTCCCTCTAGCAAGTCGGCTGCAAATATCTAGAAATATTTAAAGGAGCTGCATGAAACATCCGACAAGAGTCGAGCATTCTTTTTGAAGAATTAGATGTTTTCCATTATGATGGATGAACGTATGTCCTTAGAGGAACATCTCACGAAGATTAAAGACATTCGTGATCAGCTTGAAGCCATCGGTCGAACAATGGAGGAAGAAGATATGGCAGTTATTACCCTGAAAAGCTTGCCAACATCTTATGAGCATTTCATAGAGACTCTCAACATTACCTCAACTAATGTTGATCTGAAATTTCCAAAGTTGTGCACCAAACTTCTACAGCAGGATCGCTGGAAGTAGTAGTTTAGCAGTCGTGCTTCCTCACCCTCGTCAAAACAAGCATTTGCAGCTAAGTTTCAGCCATCTCAGTCATCTCCACAGGGTAGTTCACATCAATCCTCAGGCAGTTTTCAACAGAAGAGTATTCAGTGTCATTACTGCTGTAAGTACGACCACATGAAGAAAGATTGCCGTTAGCAACTCGCTTCCAAACAGTCTGGGAGGGTCCAATCAGCAGACTGGTATGGGATTGTCCAATCAGTGGGCCAATGTTATTGAATAGTCTGAGGCAAAGGAGTCTGTGTTTTATGCTTTTATGGCTAAAAGCCCTTCCGGTTCAGCCCGATTCCATTGCTTGGTATATTGACTTTGGTGCTTCACATCATTTCTCTCATCGGCGTGACTGGTTTATGGATTTCTATCCATACAACGATTCAATTGTGTTTCGCAGAGGAGAGGAGTTCAAAATTATTTGCAGAGGAAATGTACAAATACAATCCGGTGGGTGTCAACTCATCTTTCTCAATGTCTACTACATTCTTGGTATGGCACTCAATCTTCTATCTTTGAGTCAAATCATGAGAAATTCTCCTCAGTTGGATGTGGTGTTCAGTGCCCACAAATGCTCCATTATTGATCGAGAGAATCCTCTTACTGTTGCTACTGGTCTAGAGGATCATGGCCTATATCGGCTTACTGACACTGGTGATTCTCCTGAAATAGCTATGGCAGCTTGTGATTTATCTCTCAGCACTTTGTGGCATCAGAGATATGGACATCTCAACATCCAGTAACTCTCTCAACGATCTCAGGAGGTACTTGTTTCTCGACTACCTCTGATTCAGCCGCAACATCTTGGAGTATGTGACACCTGTCAAGTTGGCAAACAACATCGGACTCCCTTCAAAGATGGAGATTCTTAGCGTGCCTCTCAGGTACTTCAATTACTTCATGCTGATATTTGTGGTCCTATGAATACATCTCCAGTTACTGGTTGCAAATATTTTTTGCTTATTGTTAATGATTTTAGTAGAAAAATGTAGGTGTACTTTCTTAAACAAAAATCATATGCACTTAGTACATTTCAGAATTTTAAGTTGTTGGTTGAAAATGAGTCTGGTTGCAATATCGTTTCGCTTAGAACAAATAATGGGGGGGAATTTTGTTCTCATGCATTCTCTGGTTTTTGTGTTGAACATGGCATCAAGTGCCAATTCACCACACCTTACACTCCTCAGCAGAACAGTGTTGTTAAGCGTCGCAATCGTATGATTGTTGAGATGGCTCGTTCTATGTTACAACACAGGAGTGTTGCTAATAAGTATTGGGCAGAAGCAATGTTTCCTGTTGTTTACTTTCTAAACTGTTCCCCTACTCAGGCTGTCAAGAACAAAACTCCCAAAGAATTGTGGTCTGGTCGTAAGCCCAAGATCAGCCACCTGAAGTTTTTTGGCTCTCTTGCCTATGTCTAGATTCCCAATGCTAAAAGTTCCAAATTAGATTCCAAGACTCAGAGACTCATGATGACAGGGTATAGTGACAACCATAAGGCCTACAGATTGATAGATATCAACACTGATCATCTTATCTTTAGTCGTGATGTTGTTTTTGATGAAACTCAAGGACTGTTTCTGTCCTCTTCTGAGAAATGTTCTGAGGAACAGCCTCACAGTGTTCCCCTTCCTTTAGCACCATCTGATGGGCAGAATGATACAGATAATGCCTGACCTGGGACACCTGATGTTGATCCTGTTGAGACTCCTGCGAATGTTGTCAGTAAAATCTAGTGTAGCCGACAAGTAGAATAATATCTAAACGGTAACGTGACACTTGAATCACCCCTTCGGGAAGGTTTATGTACACTATCCGAAATGGACTTTGGATCATCATTGTAATCATTGTATTGGGATTGTAAGCATTGAGTACATATTGCATATGCGAATAAAGTATCTATTTTGTGTTCTGTGTTGTATCGTGCTATACTACATGCATTAAGTATCTTTACCTTGTACAATAAACATTTGGCGCCGTTGCCAAACGAACCTGGAACGAAGGAAAGGAAATGTTATGAAGATTCATGCCAAATTTGCTTAACAAGGATAGGAGCAAGCTAAAAGACATGGATGAAATACATACAGCACAAAAAGTTTTAATTAAGCAGAGCGCAGACAAAAGCTTCAACACATTGTCGACAGACACCGAGGGGGTGAAGGGGCACAGACGAAGGAAGTGCACTCACCTAGTAGGCCAAAGAGTGCCGAGGAATTGCTAGAGGAGACTCAACAACAATTAAATTTGGTAGAAGAAACAAGGGAGGAGTTCCTTACCCTGTATACACCGAGGGTAGAGTATTCGAACGAAAGGGAAGCAACTCGCACGGCTCGAAGTGCCAAGGGAGCACGAGCGTGGAGTGAACTCTTCATTCCCAATACATTAGACGAACTGATACAGGCGGAGAATCGAACAACTTCACTTAAAGAAAACCTTTCACCAGGCAATGTGGTTGTTGGAAATAGGGCGGTTGTCCGAAGCAACGCGGCTGTGCAGAACAGCGTGGGTACACAAGTACCAAAGAATCAAAAGAAAGTAGCGATGGCAAGTCCCAAAGAAAAATTACCGAAGTTTAATGGTGATGGAACGGCAAATCCAATTAGATATTGCAAAACATGCGAAACCATATGGACAGCAAACGGCGTGACAGACGAGGACGATTAGGTCAAACAATTCCCAACAACCCTACGGGGTGTGGCAATTGATTGGTTTGCGGACATCGACCCTCAAAAACTGACTACATGGGCAGACGTTAGAAAAGAGTTCATAGCAAAGTTCCACCTGCTACGAGATGATAATGAAATTGTAGCAAAAATATACAGCACCAAGCAAGGAAAGAATGAAACAATCCGTACCTATGCCAAATAGCTGGGAAGATAGAAAGTCAACCGACAAATGGATTGAAGAAACGATGGTTTGTAGAGGGGCTACAGCGAGAAGATAATGATTGTACCACCCGCGTCATACACCGATGCATATAATCGTGTGATGGATTTGGAAAGCAAACAAAAGACAAGTAAGAAGAAAAAGCATAAGTCGTCGGATTCAGACGATTCATCATTTGAAAGTAGTAGTAGTGACGAGGAATCGAACAAGAAGGTTGGAGCATTACAGAAAGATATGTTTAGAATGATAAAAGAATTTAAGAATTTGAAAAAGAATCCAAACACAGTGAAGGGAGAACTATGGTGCACAGACTGTAAAGAAGATGGCCATACAAAGGGCTCATGCCCGAAGAAACAGTTTTGTGACATCTGCCAAGTTGCAGGACATTCCCTAAAGGAGTGTCTATTTAACATGAAATCAAAAGGACACCAACAGGTGTTACTAACGCAGGAAGTATCCATCGGAAATAACACAAAAAACAATGCAACTTTGGGAGGATATCGCAACAATAATAGACGTGGAAGGGGTGACAATAACAATGGAGGCTAGAGTCGAATACAATATGACACGAGTGGACGGTCAATGATACAGTGTCGTGCATGCAATCTCCCGGGCCACTTCGCTAGAGACTATACTACAAAGGAGACACCGCAACTACTATGCAGATGGTGTGGTCCGGTTCTAATAAATTTGTAAAATTCAGGGAGGCTATTGGTGTTATTGATAGATTAAGCATTATGGGAGGGTATTAGAATATTTCTAATAATGCTCTATCTATCGTATGTAGATAGTTTCTATTTTCTGTTAGTTTCTATTTTCTGTATATCCGTTTTGTATATATGAGCTTGTAAACTCGTAATTTATTCATTGATTATTCAATACACAAGATAATCTTTCGATTATTTTAATTATATCAAATTTTCAAAATCCGTCTAAGTCCAAAATTTGCCATTTTATCCTGCCGAATATTGTTATAACCATAAAAAAATGTTGTCTTTGAAATTTGTTTGGCCTAAGGATAAAATTACATGTTCCGGAAAATCAAGTTAAGATCGAGTGAAGAAAGAAATCCAACTACATCCCTTCTAGCCCGAAGGTGTCCAAAATGTAAAATTTTCAAATCAAAAACTTTTGGACAACTCCAAAAAATTCATTAAGGCGATCCAGAAAAAAGGAGGTCCCCAAAATTTTGGGGCGATGGTGTGGAAACCTCACAACAAGTTCCTTAATTGATTCATAGTCAGAAAATGTCATTGATTAATTTTGTTTTCATTGATTCAGCTTCCCCTTTTGAATTAGAAACTGTCAACTTTGAGGTTGCCCATATATGTCTTGGTTTGTTTGCAAATACTATGTAAAAGTGCAATGCAATTGTGTTCAGTTTGTTCAAGTATGGCTTGAGTTGAAATTGTATAAAACTTCATGTGAAGAAGATGGCCCGTTTTAGAATTGGTTTTACATTAGACATATGGAGTATGAAAGTATACTCTAGGGATATAAAAGGAAAGCATATTATAACAAATCAGATATAAAAATCCAAAAGGTAAAGTTGATAGTAATATGGGTTAAAGAGGGTAGCAAATGGAGGCTCTAATTTTGCCAAAAGAATAGCTTCATCATGTGGAAGATCCAATTAATACAAAATTGTCTTGCCTTTCTATCTCATTTCTCAAGTCTTCTAGAAATAGATTCTCTTCAAAAGCATTGAACTATTGTTGAGCTAAACACTTCTCAACCCATAGCCCAAATTTAGGGTCATTAAGGTATTTTAATTTTTTGTGGTTCCCAGACTTCACGAAACCCCAGTTTGGTAAAAAAATCCTTGTATTTTCATTTTTGCTCATGGTTTCTTTAAAATAAACAGGTATAATGTTGAAGATGGTAGCTGCCATAAAGATTTTTATCTCTAGAAATATGGATGTTATTACCGTTATTATCACATTCAGCTGAAAAAGACACTTATGTTTAATTTGTAATATTAACCTAATGACGTGTCATTCGACATGCATTGAGGCATGGAAACTCGAAGAGTTGTAATTGTAATTTGTAATAAAGAATCACGTTTTGGGAATTTGGAGAGACCTTCAGTTGGGATGTGAAGAGTCTCTCCTTAAGTTATATATATATATATATATATCATCAAGTGATAGGAATTGTACACTTGAACTTTTATGATCAATAAATGATATTATTGTTGTGTGGTTGGGTTTTCCCCTTCATTCTAGAAGGGTTTTCCTAGTATATTTCTAGTGTTCACTGTTTCTATTTTGGTTCCTTACTGTTTTTTATCTTCTTTCATTTCTGGGCTAAAAACTTAACATGGTATCAAACCCTGATTATTGGTAATAGGAATTTAGCGTTTTAGATTATGCTAGATTCATGCAATTATTTTAAGTAGGTTTTTTTATTTTTTGGGCAAATCTTATCTTGGTATATTGATATATTTGTATCAATTTTTATTTATTTCTACTCAAGAGCATGTCTTGGTTTCTGATGCGGTGGGGGTTCATTTCTCATTGTTGTCTTTACTTGTTCATGACTTCTGGTCTTTGAATCCTGCAATCTATAGCGTTGAGTTCAGTTTGCTGGTCGACCTCATTTTTGTGTGTGCTATCTGCTAAACATTATTTTTATTTTGTCTGTGACTTCTCCTCCATCATTTTTGAGTTTTTGCGTCATTTTCATGACTATATCGCAATTCCTCCATTTTGGCTCTAGAGATATGGAAATATACAAACATATTTCATTGGGGGGTTGCCTATGTTTATCAAGGGTGATGCACATTTCAAGCGAGGGAAATATGGAAAATGGTTTCAAGATTGGCATTGAAGAGTCTTTGCATGTCCATTCTAATTTTTTTTCAAATGATCCAAGTGCACAAAGTATCATGTCTACGACTTCATGAAGAATCCGGCACCATAAATGACATCGGAATACCTATCAAATTTACAGCTTCATGGAAATAATGGAGTCTTCACCTAGTGCTTCACATAGTTGAATGGTTGCATTTATATCATGATTGGCACTAAACTTTTTTGGCATCGTGTGTGTATCTCTATCCATGCCAACGTTTCATATGAGATGAGTAGACATCTATAGAATCATGCGTAACAACCAATTATATCTGGCAACTCGTTATTGTCGAGTGATTATAGTGAAACACGAAATTCTCACACTGGCCCAATTTTTACTAAAAGTGGTCATCTTTGTCAGAGGATCATCTTTGCATCTTTAATTGTCTTGTAAATGACGACACTTGATTTATCAACTAATCATAGAATAATGGTAATCGTGAAAAGTGTAACGCTCGATGAAGGGGTTCATAATAATTTTTGAAGCCTTTTGATCAATGTTATCATTTTTTTTCTATGTTCCCCCGAGTTTCCAGGACAGGGACAATAGGGGACAACGGGACATGTTTTTGGGACGGCCAAAATTTTTGCTAATTTTGGGGACAAGGGGAGACGACAAATGGGAACGGCTATATAACAATAAGGAAAATTAAAATATATAGAGAATTTTAAAATATTTTTATAAAAACATGAATAAAGCATGTACTTATACATAATAGAATCTTAAAATGTAAGAATCGGCAAAATTCATATGTCAAATTTGTGTTACTTTGAGAGTCAAAGTCTAATTTGTTCTAGAAGTCAAAGTTGAAGTCCCCCTCAAAGTTGAAGTCCCCTAGGTGTCCCCAAGTCTCCGAGACGTTTCCGGGACGAGGATGCCTGAAAATATGTTGGCGGATGCATCCTCAGGTAACATAGTTTTTTTTGGTACCTTCTTTAGATGAAGTAAGAGGAATCCTAAACATTGTGCCACCATCTTTGGTGAATAGGAAATAAAACTGCCATTTCTTTTATGTCATCATTCTATTCGGCATTTCGGATGTACTTTCTGCTCATATCATTGATTCAGCTATTGTGGGAGGTTATGCGCTCATTCATGTGTTTGTACCAATCAAACATGGAAAGAGTTGGCTTTGCTGAAATAGGGAGTCTACTTTATAGAGTTTATCTCTGGTCCAGAAATCGTAGCCCATGACAATCTAGATGCCCTTTGTTGGATGCTATATTGCAAAGCTTGGACTTCGTTGCATCTCCATCTTCTGGTAATCTAAAGAATTTCATAATGGTACCATTTTTGTAACAACTGAGATACGTAATCTCTTCTTCTATATATAATTAAGATGCATATCTTTTGTATATAGTTATATTTTCACAAATTTTGGAAAAACATCTGAGGCAAGTATTCGAGTTGACTGCAATATAATTCTTGAGATGGCATTAACTAATTAAATGGTAAATCTATGGGCAGAGAATAGCAAGTAATTAATATCTCTCGTACTTGTCGATGGCTTTGTGTTAGTTGTCTATGTTCTAGAATGTGGCATGAGAAGGAACGTAGTTTGGTTCTCAAGTTGGAGATATTTTGTAGATCTTAGACGTTAATATACTGGGATTAGATGATGAATTAGATTAGTGAGAATAGTTTTATGTTTTAACATTAATGATGATCTCTTTTGGTACAGAACTAAGCATTGAGATGAATGTTTTTGTTACATATTCAGAGGATGCAATAAGATTATGCAATTAGGATTATGCTTTGACAAGGATGTTTCAGAATAATGATCCTTAGAGGGAGATGTTGAGCTTTAAAAGTAGATTTTAGCTTCAGAAGTAGATTTTAGCTTCAGAGAGAGGATTCATAATTAAGAGGTAGTGCTTATGGAATCCCCTTCTTTCTCATATATGCTTGTGATGATTATGGTATTTGTAAAATTTGAGACTCAAATGGAACCAAGTCTTATTTTGTTATTGCCTATTTTATTCTTATGTGAATAAATGAGATTGTAAGATCAGCTATGATAACTCTTTCACTATGTGATTGTGAACATCATGTTAAGAGAGTCCATGATGTCATCACGTTGAAAGATTCAATGATGGGAGTTGGATGTCATGTTGAGATATTCCGTGAGAGTTCACGTTGAGAGTCCGTAATTAAAGGCTTAGTTGTGAGTCTTACAAATCTTTTCATGTTGGGTGATTCCATGAATATGGGTAATTGTTATATGTTGAGTGATTCCATGAATATGGGTAATTGTTATATGTTAAGTGATTCCATGAATATGTGTAATTGTTACAAGTTTTCATGTTGAGTGATTCCATGAATATAGGTAATTCTTACAGGTTTTCATCTTGAGTGATTCCATGAATATGGGTAATTGTTACAAGTTTTCATGTTGAGTGATTCCATGGATATGTGTAATTGTTGCAGGTTTTCATGAATTTTATAAGATCTATGTGATAAGATTTTATCATTGCCATTTTAGTTGCAGTCTTGAGTGATTGTTCAGCTAAAGATCTCTCTTTGGCTAAGAGGGAGTGTTGAAGATGGTAACTGCGATAGAGAATTTTATCTCTAGATATATGGATGTTATTATCACCTTCAGCTGAAAAGGACACTTATGTTTAATTTGTAATATTAATATAATGACGTGACATTCAACATGCATTGAGGCATGGAAATTCGAAGAGTTGTAATTGTAATTTGTAATAAAGAGTCACGTTTTGGGAATTTGGAGAGACCTTCAGTTGGGATGTGAAGAGTCTCTCCTTAAGTTATATACATATATATATATATTGCATCAAGCAATAGGAATTGTACACTCGAACTTTTATGATCAATAAATGATATTATTGTTGTGTGGCTGGGTTCTCCCCTTCATTCTAGAAGGGTTTTCCCAAAATATTTCTGGTGTTTATTGTTTCTGTTTTGTCTCCTTCTTATTGTTGTTTATCTTCTTTGATTTCTGGGCTAAAAGCTTAACATACAGTTCACAAAATTTAAAATTTCTTATTTAAGGTCATTTTCAGCCTCTAAATCCAAAAGAACCTAAAACAGAACATTATGACATTATGACAATCTACACAAAATTCAGTGAGGATCTCTATTTTGTGTTGTTCCTGATTCAACCATTTAGCCCCTTATGTAATTCACTAAAGCTTGCCTGTATTTCTTCGAACCCCACTGCACTAAATCTGTATATAGTATATACTACATTTCAACCATTTTTTGTGTTATCTTACGCAATTATTTGTCAGAAAAACAATAAACATTTTCTACATGCAACAGCATCATCAGAAATGTAAGATGTATTGCCCATATTTTCCAAGGTCCTCACCCATTAGAACCTGCGTGGATCACTTGCCATGCTATCACATGCATTGCTGGAATAAGACAACCTTTCATGTGCTGTTTTGAACAGAAATTTGGTGGCAAAAGTACACCAAGTTCACACTACTCGGAAAGCTCTCAAAAACCCACATCATAAGTGCATTCAGTTTGTTTCAGTTCTATAACTTTCTTGTAATTTCCATTCGGACCTCACTTATTCTATGTACTGCATCACCATACTTTTAGTCAAATTCAAGCAGGTATTCATTGTGGAGAGATATCATGTCTAAACTTGACACTCAAAATGAAAAAGCCCGCTCAAGATTTACTATTCAGTTTTTGGATTTATGTCCAAACACCCAAGACATATATTTGCAACCCTTGCAAAGCAAAAACTGCATGAAACCTTCCTCCCAAAACCTAATTACCTTAATGTTGTATCACCTGCAAAACATACACTTGCTTCTTCTGTATCCATGTCTATGACTATTCTACAAGGTAGAATAGGTCTTATTCATGTAATCAACTCACTCGTGAAAAATACTTCTTCATTTGTCCTTGATTTGCACAGACATAATAAAGCTAAAATCTGAAGAACATAACAGGTAGCCAACAAATAATTCAAGAAAACACACCCTTTGCCCAAACATAATTGTACTTGCAGTTTCCCCTCGATGGCGTGGTGAAGGTCCAACTGTCACAACAAGCGAAGTCCTTGCACTTCCTGAAACAGAAAGCAACAGAAACAAAAGAGAATGGAAAAGAAACTCCAACTGTGAAAAGAATCCTTAACCCAGTTCTACAAGAAATTTATTGGCCTCACAGAGTTTAAGACACTTTAAATTAAGCAATAGGAATCTGAAGCATAATTACAAAAGAAGAGACACCAACCACCAAATGAATCACGAAGTAATCTTGTCAGTTTAGAATCTCTAATAGGCACATGTGAACTGTTCTGGGCAAGAGCATTGATGCATTTTCCAAGAGCACTTAATGAAAGATTGATTGATTTTGCTTCCTCTAACTGGTGTCCTTCACTTCCTGGATCAATTGAACAACACCAGTTTTCTGATAGTTAGCCAAAAGATAATGTAAAGAAGAATTAACAGAGGATTCTCAACTGACAGATTGAATTAGGAAGCTTGAGATTCAGAGTTCAAACAAAGACGTCTGCAATGTTAAAAAATCTATATATTTATACAATTAATAACATTGTTTGGACACTTAAGACAGGTGAAATGCCTTCTAAAATCAATAGTATGTTCACAGTGGTAATCTGGAATCTAAACAACAATCTACTTCTAAGTTTACACAACTACAGGATGATCTTGTTGCTGATCATGAAACAGTTAAAAGGGTAAATTAAAACTTCCAAGAAAGAATACATTGAATATAATGCTGAAATTTTCGAAATCAGATAAGTTCAAAATGTCAATTCTAGGGATGCTTTAGCACAACTTAAAACATGACAATATATTCAAATTCCTGACCTAATTTTCATCAAACATAGCCATGTTGCTAAAACACTCGAACTGCTTATAGATTTAAATTCATTGCCAATGAAAAGTGCCAAAACAAATGAAAATGCAAAAAACAAAAAGTGATTCATTTGTATATTCAAATAAGCTATAATGGTGATTGCAGTACATTGACAGTATCTAAAAACTTTAGGTTTGCAAACATTAGCATACTATTTATCGCCCTTAATATCTTAATCTATGTCAAATTCCACACAAAAATCTACTAATAGAACATTGGTAAAGCAGCTAACTCACGTAGAAATGAAACCATGTAGTTACTTTGGGGTTCACAAATCTGCAAGCCAAATTTTCAGGTTACCTGATTTGTCTATCCGTTCTGAACCTGCCAAGTCAACTAGAACCAGCTTGCTCCTCCTAACAATCGGAGCACGAAGGCCCTTGAGAAGATGAGCACCATTTCCATTTTCATTCAAATGATATGACTCTTTATCAGGTTTTCCACGCACTGCTCTTCTTACATTTACCTGAGATAGCCAAATCCAAAAAGTAAATCATAAAGAAAATGGACCTTGATGTTTGACATAACAAACATATATCTGGATTCTGAACCACTTTTGTTTGGAACACCTCAAACAAAAATATTACCACAAGATACACATATTTTCAGGGACAAACAGATAAAAAACTCTTACAATTTTGTACCAATATTCAATTATACTCACCATCAAAATTGCATGACTCCGAGAAGATTCGGTATTTAATTTAGTATTCGCTGCAAACCGATGTGCTTCCCCTGTCTGCAGCAATTCCAAAAAACTCTGCTGGTCTCTAATTTCAACAACAGTAGCTCCAGGCAAAGATACATCACCTGACTTCGGGTCTTCCACAATGGGAATATTGTCATTGGCAGGATCCAAGAGATCTTGAACAGTTTCCATATAAAGCTGCATTGAAACAAAAGCAATCACATGATCAACATGAATTCACTATTAATAATCCTGGCACAAACTTAAACACTTCGTTCTAGAGATAGGCATTCACATTTCCAGCATTCAGGTAAACATCAAATCTGATAAAAATTGTCCACATAGCATTTCAGAAGGAAAATGTAACATTTTTTAATGCAATCTTCCAAAAAAAAGAGGCACTTCCTAGTCTAGCAACTATAGGATTGGAGAAGAATCTGCTCCTTTTGCAGGAAAACAATCCACACATACATCTTTCTTAGCATTCTCTAAACTTTGTACAGCACACAAGAACTCTGATCTCTGCAGATCTAGCCCAGTTCATAGATCTGAGTCAGATGCAGACAATTTATTTGGAGAGAGATATGAGAAACCCATATGATTGAAAGCTCTCCACAACAATCTATGAAGCCCCCACAACATCTGAGGATTCACTGTTTCATGGTGATTAGGGGCAATATTTAATATCTTGGTGAGCACTAAACTTCTACAGCATGAATGAATTCTGATCTCAGCAGATCTAGCCCAGTTCATAGATCTGGGTCAGATGCAGACAAATTATTTATAGAGATATATGAGAAACCCATATAATTTAAAAGCTCTCCAGAAGAATGTATGAAGCCCCCTCGACGTCTAAGGATTCACTATTTCCTGTCAATTAGTAGGCAATATATAATATTATAACTTATTTATTAACTATGTTAAACCAGCCACAAAAACAGATGTACCTGGTTATGTTCAGCTTGATTAAGGCAATTCCCGGGCAATAGGTGACAATAGTCATGAGTTGTTTGATTTTTGGCCATATAGTACGCCCTAAACCCTAAACAACTGAGGATTCATTGTTTCCAGTCTCTAAATAGGCAATGTGTGATATTATTTATTAAATATAACTTATTATTAATATGTGAGGATTCATTATTTATAACTTATTTATTAACCATGTTAAACCAGCCACAAAAACAGATGTACCTGGTTATGTTCAGTTTGATTAAGGCAATTCCCAGGCAATAGGTGACAATATTCATGAGTTGTTTGACTTTTGACCATATAGCACGCCCTAAACCCTAAACAACTGAGGATTCATTGTTGCCAGTCTCTAAATAGGCAATATGTGATATTATTTATTAAATATGATAACAAAATAGCCTTTAAAACCTATGTAACTGAACAACTCCAGCTTGGTCAAGGCAATTCCTGGGCAATAGGCGACAATTTTCCTGATTTTGTCTAACTTTTGGTCATATAACATGCCCTAAATTCCAAACAGTGGTCATTTTCACTTGCATTTTGTTTGATGGATTGGAAAACAGGAAACAAGAGGCATTCTTTTGGGAAGAGTTACAACCAAGCACGGGCATCGCTGCTTCAGCCCAGAACATTTTCTGTATACAACTATACAGACATCAGACGGGAATGCAATTGTATGCCACTTTTAGCACACATTCATGACTTTTTTTTTCCCTCAAGCCATGTACATCACCCATATCAAGAAACAAAGTGGAATTCAGAGCCCTTCTGATCACTCAGGTAATATTTTAGTTCACCTTTGCCATAGCAGAACACGCATAATATTCTAGTCTACATTTGCCATAGCAGAACATGCATAATATTTTAGCACACTCAAATTCTATTTCATCGAGTTCATCCCCTTGATATGTGGATTGGAATCCTGAAACTCTTTTAATACAGCAGAGTCATCCCCTTGATATATGTATTGGAAACCCTGAAACTCTTTAATACAGCAGAGGTGGAAACAAATACGAGTGGAATACATATTCCATAAAAAAAAAAAACTTTGACAATTTTACAATCTGCAAAAGAAATTTACTTGTTGAGGATAGGAAAAAAGATTAAAAGACTAGTAAGGCATATATTACACTGGAAGACATAAGCAGAGGTACTTGGATACATTTTGCTAATGAGAATGTGAAGTAAAATAAATCATACAAATTCAAGAATTTTACACACAGAGGCACAAAACTCTTGGATGGATGAATCATTGCAGTAATGTAAAGGTAAATTAAAAAATGTAGCAGAGCAAATATAAGATGTTAAATATCATCTCATTTGGACAAATGTGTTCTTTCTAATACATGATCTCAGAATTACTTGGCTGACCCAAATAGTTTAGAAGATGGGACTTTACAAAAACTCAATGCAAAACACATCAAAAACTTAACAAATTTATCAAACACTGAAATAAACATTAATTCTTTTAACTATGCTATAAAAACAAGCATATAACTTGATTTATAAACCATATTGACATTATTGATTTCCTTCGTATGTAGATCAAAATTAAAATTCAATACACTTTATATACATGATCTCAGAATTACTTGGCTGACCCAAATAGTTTAGAAGACGGGACTTTACAAAAACTCAATGCAAAACACATCAAAAACTTAACAAATTTATCAAACACTGAAATAAACATTAATTCTTTTAACTATGCTTTAAAAACAAGCATATAACTTGATTTATAAACCATATTGACATTATTGATTTCCTTCGTATGTAGATCAAAATTAAAATTCACTACACTTTATAGACCAAAAAATGAGTTCAACTTTAAATATATACAAACTTCCACTTTCAATATCAACAAGAATTAGAAATCACAAACTTTTTCAACGAAAACACCTCAGAAAAGTCTGACACTGTTCTATAAGTGCCATGGTAATGCAGATTTAACTGAAACTACATCATACCTAGTATTTTCACTTTTGAGCATTTTGAAGTTGCCAAGGATTTTCAAGAAGCAGCATTCATTGTGACTTTATCAAACTTTGTATTCTACAGTATACTAGTGTAATGTGAAACACACATTCTTTGAGTTCAAATCCTTAGCATTTGTATAGATAGTTTGATCTTAATATGCATTCAGTTTTATGTAGAAACTAGAAATACCTTTAAGCTAATTAACCTCAATCTCTTGTGACCTTGTCTCAATGCTAAAAGATATATCATGAAAATAAAGCCAAACACTGTTGGAACAAATACTCCTACCTTACCTAAACGCAAACTATGCCTTGGATATGGATCATGATTCACACATATTTCACTGTCATACATAACCCTCATTTCTATTTTGAATTTGAAATTTGGAGTTTGAAAATTTGTTATGTGAATGATATTCATAATATTGAGTCATTAGAGTGGTCCTGTCTCACTTCTATCAACAATTGACAGTTGTCTAAGACCAAAGTATCATTGAAGTCTAGATCAAATGACCCTAAGCTTGCACGTCAAGGCAACACCGAATAATCGAAGTCTTAAAATCACAGATTGAAACCCTTGCAGCATCTCAAAAACATAAAGTTTAGATACCAAATGAAATTGTGTCCACATTGTATAACTTCTACTTCGCCTTGTCAAACCCTAAGTCATGAGTTAGGCAGTGTTTTGATGAATTTCAACAATTTTTGGCACTGGAATTATAACAAGTATTGGCAGGTGTTTGTGACCAACTATTGCTACAAGTTGATGAGCATCATTTCTTACTCACAATTGTTCACAATCCTTATGAGTAACAGCAAAGCTTTTAAACAATACATACAATAATAATAAAAACGGGAAGATCGCAGCTAGCAGGAAATTTATGATAGAAGAAAAATTAGAAGTGTGCACAGTGAAATACAATACAATGGTTGCCGTTGGATATTATATGTTTGAACTAATTGGGACACGAGACATTGATTATTTTTGCAAAGATACAGATCGCCAAGATTAAAAGTCAACATCTTGAAAAGAAATATTATTAAGAAAATTTTGACACTAGAACATGGATAGAAACAAGAAGAAACATCAATCAGCAGTTTCAATTTCTATAAAAAACTAGCAGGGTTCAAAAAGTAGGATCTAAATAAGAAAGCATCAATAGCAGCATCCAAAGAAAGGAAGGAAAAAAAGCTTGTGCATCTAATAGAGGAACTTAAAAGATCATTAAAATTTAAAACAACAATTTAAAGAGAAATAATAAGGTTCTACTTAATTTTCACAGTTTCGCAAGACTATTTGCATTTAAACAATGAATGTGGTTGGAAGGAATAGGTGTGTTGAAAGGATAATGAAGCATCATAAACAGATCACCCAAAATAGTAAAAGGCACCAAGTTAAAAGACAAGACGCTGTATAATGAGCCAGAAGTTGTGTTCCACAGGGATGCATCCCCTGTGATTTTGGTCTTGTACCTGTCCCGGGGATGAAACGGGAACGTGGGGATGGATTCTTGCTGTCCCCTTTTTGCCAAATTCGGAAATGTCCCCGAAACGGCAATCTTTTTTGGGCAGGGAAACTAGGGGACAGCCAGCAGTACCGGGTACAGCAGCCGTCCCCAAAACTTCTAGCCATCCCCAAAACTGCTGGCCGTCCCCTTTTTTCCAGCTAGTCAGGTAAAGGCAAGACACTATTTTTGCTTTTTCTGCCGGCCCGTAGTTGTCTTAAAGACATAATAAAAATATGCAAACCATATTTGTCCATTAAAAATCTAACTCTTCTACTCATTATAAAATATGACGTACTTGCTAAGAGGAAGGAAAAAAACATAGAGCAACAACAGCAGCAGCAGTGAGGAAAGATTGCATTTAGTATTTACTACTTACTATTTTAGTTGGACTTCTCTTTATTCCATTATGATTTCATGCATAACACTTGGAGTCTTTAGGCATTTTGATTTTTGTTATATATGTATGTGATATTGTTATAATGGAAGTACTTGTATTTGTTATTTGATAATTTTCCATGTATTGATCTTCTGAAATGTCTATGGTGAATGGTTTATCACTGTTATGATATGCATACTTGAATTCTGGCTCTCTATATAAAAAAATCCCCTTTGTTTTTTATCATCGTCCCCTAAGGTCTCATCCTCTAAATTTTGACTTTGACCCATCCCCATACTGGAAACACGTCCCCGTTCCAAAAACTCCGTGGAGCATAGGCCAGAACCAAGGAAACAAAGACATACAAACTGATTTCAATTCCTATCAAAGGGAAAGTTAAGCATTTGCAAAATCATAATAAAACAGGTTCTAATATTACCAGCATTTGATAATCAAAAGTCAACATAGGACCAATACTCTTTTGAGGTCAAGTTTAACACCAATATATTGGATAATGTAGATACCGAATTGGTTTGATAATTAGGTTTAGAGCCATGTGCCTGATTAGCATAGAATAATATATTAAGATTATCTTTGATTTTTGTTCACGGTATTGGACAACTGTCCATGAGGATAGCAGTCTAAAGAAACAACAGATGGCAGTCTGAAGTGAAAAAATGAGATTGATGAACGATTAGGTAACCAGTCCCTTAAGTGCATTTTTTTACTAAATGGGTTTGGGCGGCGGATGGTGGAGCATAAAGAGGGAGAGCACAAGAATGAGAGAGAGACATGTGAGCATGGGGGGAGATCCTTTATAATGCTTCCTAAATTCTTGCCCTGGGAAAAGGACTATGGAGCAGTGAAGACTAGAATAGGGATCAGGACCCACAATTAGATGCTTGGCTTGTCGGTTCCATATACATTACTACTGCACATTGAAACCGGAATTGGTAGTAGAATAATTTTACCCCCATCAACCTACGTTTAGATGATTCTGCTATTGCTTAAAGAAATGACATGGGAAAAAAAGGTTTTAGTTATGAATTGAGCAGTACTGTGGATATATGAATATCTACTGGAAAGAATAAGTTCACCCCTTATGCACCATGCTTCTAATTCAAATTGGAAAGTGGTGAAAACTTTGCTTTCGTAATAGAAAATGGGCAACTCAATACATTTTTTGGTAAGATAAATCCTCGCAATCAGCCCATGTAGTTAAGTAGACCCGCTCCCTTGTATGATTTATCTCAATGACAAATAAACAAGTAGGTTCCTGCTTATGTGTAATCCAGATTTTGTACTCATTGAGATTATACTATTAGTGTCATGATCCCACTCAATCTTTTTATGGGTCTAGAGTCCTTGTCACTAAGTAAATTAACCTTAAAATAAAAGGTCGACAATATCTAAAGTTGATAGAAAACATCAGGCATATAATGAAACTAAAGCATTGTTTAACGATTGACTATGGTTGAATCACAACTCAAATTCTTCATTTAACAAGACAGAAATGTACATTTGAGCCGTCTAATCACAGTAAAGGATTGTAGAGTTTTGGAAATGGAAACAGCAATGCATCTTTAATTATGTTAGGAACTATAAGCCCATATTCACATTTTTCTTTAACAACAAATTCTTACTAGAGTTAGTAGATGTCTTCTTTCTTGAATCTCACAGCTCACGAAGCTACTTGATAGCTGCTTTGTCATACAGTATTTAAGCTTTATCATGTATTATGTGTCTATTGCTTCTTCATCATGCATCCAAAAGACATATTTTGTCCCAAATTGTTTTACTGGGGATTGCTTATTAATCTATTATATCTGCCATGTCATTGTATGCATGAGACAAATTTGATTTTTACTATTTTCTTCAGGGTTGAAAGGCAAAACCAGATGGGAAAACTCCAAAGGAAGAAATACAAGTAGCCTCCAAAATATTGTGACAAGAAAGTTCACGTGATCAGGGTAGATTCCAAACCCTGATTAGTACAACTGTACAAATTTAAATGCACTTTTGAATATTTGTGTTGTAAAAATATACCTGCAGATATGAAACTGTTATGGAGTCATGTTCAGGTGAAATGTCCGCCAAAATGTCCTCCATGGCCCGCACCATTATTCCTCGTTCTGCAGTATCTTCCTCCCCAAGTTGACCAAGTGTGAATGTTTTTCCTGTACCTGTTTGGCCATATGCCATCACAGTTCCATTGTACCCTTCCAATACACTCTGCACCAAATGGTTTACAAATTCAACTAACCATAGATAAAGAATACAGAAACTAAACAAAGCAGCAAACGTTCAAAGCTATGTCACTCACAATATGTCCAAAACCTGAAAGAAACATATCAATTTATTATTGTGTAATCAATCAATATAAAGGAAAAAAAATGACAAATTTAAGAACTTAGCAGAGACTTTGTGCAAGCAAGTCATGTGTGCAGTGACAAAATGGATTACGTAGCGGCATGCCAAGTTTTTAAAATTACAAGAAGATCATGCAGGAAATGCAAATGTGAGAAAAATGAACAGTAAATCCCAAGATTTCCATATTGATGAGAGATTGTCCTTAAGTTTAAATACCTCAACAACAGGCTTTGCCACAACTTCATAAACACGCTTCTGAGTATGGATTTCCGTAAGAACTTCATCAAATTGATATGTTTCAGAGTCCCAGTTGTTCTTTCGCAATTTTAATCGTTTAAGCTGAAGAGTAAAATTTATAAATGAGATAGAAGATATAAATGATAGATGGGCTGCAACAGAATTCGAATATAAACAGTTGCTCAGAAAACTTGTATAAATACATTAATGCCAGCAAACCTCTGGTTGAAGTTCTACACAGTCTGCAAAGTCTGCATCAGCAGCTTCCTCCTCTGCATTTCTTGGTCGCAATCTTACCGCTACCCTTACTCTTCCAGGCACTGTTATCAAATAGACAATCATTAAGTATAAAAGGGTTACATTTGGCAATGCAAATTGAAAGTCACAAACTCCAAATACATTCATAAATCATCAAAACACCCAAAGAACATATATAAGACACAATGCATCCACAAAAATGAAGTGTTTAAGAGATACAAAGATGAATTTCACATTATGAGAAATGGCCAAGTCGCACAGAGACTTTTTACATTTACTGGGAATGTAATTCAAAAGGGATTCACTTTTCCCAATGATTTAATTTTATATTATATTATATAACATCATGCTATCAAGTCACCTTTAAAGTGTACAATCCCAAATAAGGCATTCTTGGATGGCATGAAAACCAAAGGAAGTCTTTGTTAGCAGCATGCATTTGTTGATTTTCCAATTTATTTCAACCTAGATTCAGTAAAGCTTCATACAGCCATCAAATATACATATTACATATATTATTTAGAGCAGCTGGAATGAAGGTTTTTTGTGTTGCTGGAGACTAAGTAGTTAGTAGTCACTTTTTAGGGTTAGATAAGGAGAGTTCACTTTTTAACTTTTTTTGTTTTTTGGTCTACAAGCAAAGATAGGTTTGCACAGGGTGCATTCCCTGACCTACAAGGCAGCCCCATAGGCATCTGACATTTCCAGCGCATACCAACAGACCTGGGAATGTACTCTGAGTGAACACTAGCTGTACCCAGCCCAAGATCAGTACCTAGCACAAACCTGGTCCACGTATCTCCTGGATACCCCAAGAACCCAGTAACACAGAGTGCTACAGATAAGAAACTGGTCCCACTAACACAGGATTCTATGTGATAAACAAAGCTTTGGGCTATAATTTTAATAGTTTAGATGACAATTAAAAACAGTAATAAGCTACCAGTAGCTATCTTGTAATTTTTAAAGAGCAGAGTCCCTTCCATAACAAAATACAGGCCATGCAACAGACATGCATCTTTGCAGAGTGCAAAAGAACATTTGACAGTTTCCACATTTACACAAACTACAATATCTCTGTACAACTATACTGAAATTTTTAAGTGGTAAAATCAAAGCAAAGAATTGTAAATTATGAGTTATCAGCTAATTTCAAAAAGTTGAAAGAACGGTCTCTAGTCAAAAGTTTGACTTAGGTATGCTTGCAGAACAAAACCTCCAACGAAATTACATAGAAAATTCTCATACTTACTAAAAATGCCATGACAACTTGAGCAATTTATAATAAGTGATTATTAAAGTTGGTTTCATCTATATCAACAACATTTGACTGGCAGAAGAGGGATGCAACTGTCAGAGATGTCGGCCATGTGATGATAGAGGTTTTCTGTTCTATATCTGGCTCCTCGGATATGTGTCTAGGCATAAAATTTGGTAGCTTTCAGTTCTGTTATGTATATGTGTCTGGCAGCTGTTAATTATCATTACCTGTTAGCTCCTTTTAGAATTATGGAAGTCTGTTTCAGCTTTAAATAGGTAATTCTATCAGTTGGAAGCTGAATTTAAGTAACATATAAATATCTTTTGCTACATTTTGGAGACCATGGATTTTCATTAGATGGGGAATCAATCCATTATGCTATGACTAGTTGTTGCAGAGTCAAATTTGAGCTGTTTCTAGTCTAACACATAGCCTTTTGGAGTTAACATTTGCTGCCATGGTAAAGGAACACTAGAACAGATACCTCACTATATGTGGTTTCGATCTATGGGTCAATGGACAGGAAACTAGGAAAGAAAACCCCATTTTATACTAAATAGAAAATTACAATGATTCTTATTTTCATAAGCAGTAGACAATGACCCTAAATAGTGAATAATTAAAATTTGGTGGCTATGTGGTGAAGAGATTGTTAAAAAGCGTAGACTCTGAATGGCTATATGATGATGATAGCAGAATAGTCGGATCACTTCTGAGATCTAATGGGACTAATAAAGACAAGAGAGACGAGCCTTTGTCTTCCAAATGGTTTGATTTGAAAGCAACAACATGATATCCATAATACCCTGATAATTCTCTGCTTTCTAGCCAGCTACATGATACTCTAAAATTCTAAATCATTTCTGGAACTCTTGTCAAACAAATTTTCTGATTGATATCCTAAACACCAGGACAAGACCACAGTCCAGTCATTGCCAGATAAAACCATCTGTAGCATAGGTATGCAATCTTAGCATCCTTATTCCATAGTTGATCCTATTGCTACTGCTTGGCTAAAATAGTTATCATTGAATTCCATCAACTACTATACTCGGTTCAATTCCAATTGAACGTAGATAACTCTCAAATTAACATGTCAAAATGCCACGATCATATATCAATTTTATATAAAAATTTAAAATATGGTGCCAAGCAATTGCCATATGCCAAAGGCAACTAGAGGACACATTTGTCTATACCAAAAGATCAGCCACAAACATGAAATTTCCAATTATAACCAGTGTCACCCAATGGTTGTCTTGAACCAGTAACATAATACTCCAAAATTTTAGGGACTTCTCGAGCATATATTGTGCTATGGAATCGCCTAACGGTTCTGTCTTTTAACCAAAAACATGATAATCCAAATTGATTTGGAAGCTATAGAGCATAAATTGTGTTATGGAATGACATTTACAATCATAGCAAGAGAATTACCTAATGGTTCAGTTTTGCACCCAGAAACACGGTACTCCAAAATGTTTTGGTAGATCTCAGGCATAGATTTTATGTTATGGAATGGCATTTCCACTTATAGCTAGATTATCTAAGTTCCATCTTGCAACCAGAAACATGACACTCCAAAATGTTTTGGGAGCTGTCATTCGTATGTTTTGTGTTAGCGAATGACATTTCTAATTACAGCAATAGTATCACCTAATAGCTCTGCCTTACAACTAAAAACATGGTATCCCAAACTGTTTTAGGAACTCACATGCATAAATTGTGTTATGGAACTGTTGAACAGTATGAAGTGGACCATAATCCGGCTAATCAGGACCAGACCATCAGTAGTTCACTTTTCAAAGAGCCATTGGCCTTACTGGCAAGCAACTTCATTGCACGTTTGATTCTACAATTAGCTACTAGTTTAAGCCTTTATTTCATTGGATTTCATATAACAATTTGGTTGTACTTACAGTGTACAATCCTCAAATTCACATAATCAAGAATGTCAAAAACATATTTCAATTTTATTTACAAATATGTTGTCAACTGAAATGCAATCTTCGTAGGCATGCTAAGCACTACTACGTTTGTTCAAAAAACAAAATTAGGATGCTATTAGTATTTAGTAATTTACATAATGCATAGAAAAAATTATTAATTTACAGAAAAACATATATATAGACTCTGATTACCATAATATAGGCAAACTGAAGCTTTCCAGTTGAGATGCGAGCTACTTATTAGAATAAAAAAATGAATTTCATTATCTGATGTTTTCTGTTCAGTTCAATGGAATGCAAACAATTCTAAAAATTAATATAGGCAGAAACATCAAAGGCTATAGGGAGAAACATCAAAGGCGCATTTCAATTTCATTTAAGTATTTCAAGTATGGTGCTGCAAAAAATGGGCCACAGAACCATCCCTAGCAATACATTTGGATGAGGCCACGATATAAGTGTCAGCAGCATTTACAAATTGTCTAATCCAAGCAATTGGTTCACAGAAAAACATATTATAATGATGGCTAAAGATACCTACAATGCAATCGATATAACTGTGCCTTCAGATGCAGACAATTTAGTTCTCTCAAAAACTTTGCACATGGATTCTTTCAGAAGATGTTTTGCACTCAATCATTATTGCAAACAGTTTAAGTTTCTCGTTAAAAGAATAATCTTTGTTGATTACACATGAAATAAAGGCCAGAAGCATCTAAAATAGCACACCCCCAAGAAATGAGATTTCATAAGAAATGTCTAATCCAAGCTATTTGAACACAGTAAAACATATAATAATGATGGCTAAAGATAACTACAATGCAGTCAATACCGACTATGCCTTCAGATGCAGACAATTTAGTTATCTCGAAAACTTTGCACACAGATTCTTTCAGAAGATATTCTGTGCTCAATCATTTTTTGCAAGCCATAAAAGTTTCTGATTAAAGCAATAATCTTCATTGATTACACATTAAAAATAGGTCTACGAGAATCTAAAATAGGCTATAGCACACCCCAAGAAATGAGATTTCATTAGTGTTAACATCCTTTATGCCAAATTGCTCTGTAGAACATATTAAGTGAAAATATTCCTTGGCAAAGTTATTTCTATGAATGTGTAATTTTAAAATGAGTAATTCCCCTGAGTCGTTTGATTATCTTGGCTTAAGATCTATGTACTGTGTTATTTGAGACCAAGAATATCAAGTATAATTGCCTACTGTGGTGGACATTTTATAAATAGATGTGGAAATATTTTTTAACCTCCATTAGCATTTATAGAAGCAGTGACATATTGAAATATTTTATTTCATTTCATCTAATAATCAAGTGTATGGATAATCAGTTTTCTTTTGCTAAGAACAAAAGACTCTCACGACATAATCCATCCTGCTTATTTTCCATTTTAAGTAACAGACATTTGAAGCATTGTCTCATTTCACGATTTCGCGCGCTTGACTACTTATATTACGCTATATAGGACTCCAAATGCATGTTGCGATTTCCCACAAAATGTGCACATTTCAAAAGGAAATGCATTTCCTTCTCTAATCCATTCTTTCTAGCGAATTGCATACCTCCTCCACAGTCATCTTTGCTATTACGAGGCGATCCACTCCCGCTGCGCTTGCCGGTGGATGGCGACAGAGAAGGCGAAGGCGACGACGACTTGACGCGCTGGCCTCCCGCCGCAGAAACAGCATTCGACTTAGCCGTCGAATTCACAGACAACGACCTGTCCGCCCTCAAAGGCAACTTAGGCCCCGCGTTCGAACCCCCATTGCTCCTGTAGCTTCCTGTAAACGCCATAATGCTTCTATACCATCATTTTTTTCACGCAAACGATCCTACATTATGATTCTGCTCCCCATTCACAACTAACATCATCCACTCTCGTCAGCAGAGGCCGAAGAAAGCAAAAATGCAACATTGCAGACAAAGCCAAACCCTAAGCAAAGCAAAACATCCCAGCTTAGGGCTGCAAAATCGCAATTAGACTCAAAAACGAACGTTCCTTAGCACTGCAGCAAATATAATCACTCAGAAATCAATCTTTCACTGAAACCGCATGCACCTCAACTAAGAGCAACAAAAATACAGATTGCATCACTCATTTACGTAAAATTTCCATAAAATACATCGAAATCCTTAGCCTGCGTGTGTGGGTGAAAGTTCCTCAGCAATCTTCACAAGTTTTCCAGACCAAAACGACAAGAAGATCATCACATCGAGCCAGGGACAAAAAACAGGCACAACTAAGCTTCCCTTAGGCAAACCAAAAAATTCAACCATATTCAAAATATAATCATTATTTTATACCACTGTTCTGTATGCCTACCATGCCCCACACATAATACATGCCATGTCTTGCTATAAGCATGTATGGATGGATACATCATTAGCCGGCGGTCACATGATAATGTGACCGAACGTTCTGTGCATGGGGCCTAACAATCCGGCAAATTGGCAGTGATATTACGAAACAATAAACTATTCCCCGGTCAAAAGTTGGTCCAGGCCTAAATCCAAATTCTCTGTTTGCTCTTTTTATAATGTCTTTTCGTAATTTTCTGTTTGCTTTTTTTATTATGTCTTTTCAGTAGTGTTCAGTTTATCCTCTTCGAAGGAATTCAATATATAATTTTTTATTGGTGTCTTAAGATTTTATTCCATTAGTAAATGGGTCTCGTGTGAAAAGCCCAAGTCGGGGTTTGCAAAATTATGACTACTTTTATAGGCTAGTGTACCTTACTTGACACAATAAGTGAGCTTTTGTAAAGTGAATATGAAATGATTGAAAGGGAGGTTCAAATTATGCTTTGAGTCGGATTATGTTAGTAGGGAAGCAAATTATGCATTAAGATTATATTAGTAATGATGGCTTGATATGGGATGCCATTTCTCCCTTGATTTGTGGTTGATCATTATTAACTTAAAGTAAACTACAATTAAGAGTGTTTTATATTTTTTTTTAATAAGGTGATTTGTGGTTGATCATTATTAACTTAAAGTAAACTACAATTAAGAGTTTTTTATATTTTTTTTAATGAGGTTAAAAATAGTATGTAAGAGGTTGAAAAAGGAATTATGAGTGGAAGTATTTGAGGTGGATCATTATTAACTTAAATAAACAAGAGTTAAAAAGTTTTTAATATTTATGAGGTAAAAAAATAGAGTAGTTCGAGTATGTTGAGAAAAGAATTATGAAATGATGTTTTAAAATAAGATTGGAGATAAATGGGGGAGTTGAATTTGATACGAGAGATTTAGTAAATTAAAGGTCATGTAGTTTTTTTAGAAGGGTAGAAGAATGTGGGTCGATGTATTATAGTAAGAAGATCTTGTTCTTAAAGTAAGTAATATAGAATCAACTTTATCATGGAAGTGATTAATCATAGCATTACATGGATTTCACTTTGATGTTATTGTCTTAGTACATAGGGCACTTTATGTTTGTCATTAAAAGGAGGAATGTAGATTAAATCACTCTAGAAATCTTGATATACTCATTATATATGAAACTAGAGGTTTAAATTACTCTCTATATGGCATGTCATGCATATTTTATAAAATTCCAAAGATTTCTCAAGCAATCCAGTAGAGTGGCGATATTATATAGCCACAATAACCATTTATGCCACCTTATTAGCTTGATAAAACATAAATTTTTGTATTAATCTTAGTATTAGGAATCAAGATCTATCTTTAATTCTTAATCCCAAATTGTTCAAGGGACAATGTAAATGTTAGGAAAAACAAGCATGATGTTAAATCCATTTGGCCCAATGAAAGAAAAGCATACATAATAATTATAAGAAAAGATCAAACACGTCATAGATAACACGAGATATACATTGGGAAAACCTTTGTGGAGGAGAACACTCAAGCTCTAAAAGCATGCATGCTCAATGTGTTATTCAACAATGAGATATTGTAATACATTTATAGGCATCTATGAATACTTATGAAACATCAAGCATTATCTATGCATTTGTATGTCTCCAAGCATGAATCCACACATCTCATGTCATACTTCACATATGTACTCCTCAAAAGAAGACTTGATACAATAATGAAACCAAAACCTTAACAGACTGACCTTAAACAACTAAAAATGTGCTTGCTTTTGTGGACTCGAGATCACACAAATACAACCATGAGTTCACAAACAAATTGATCCTATGTTTACTTTTAAGTACCAAATTTTTGAAATATTAAGCTTTATTACCATGTACAAAATACATAAAATATTTAACTCAATGTTATAATTTTACAAACTTGGCCCCAAATACATATGCAACGTATCTAAACACATTGATGGAACCTCAAAATTTGAGTACTTTTGCTAAATTTCACAAAATTGAGACACAGTCATGAACTCCCTTCTGATTTTGTGATATTGAAATGCTCAGTCTCTGATTTCACAATTTTGGAACCAGGTTTCTTATGATTCTCTGATTTCGCAATTTCAAGAAAGGACTTTCAGTTATGCTCTGGTTTCGTGATTTTGATAAGGGAGATGTCTCTAATCTCCTATTTCACGATTTCAATGCCAAAGGTTCATTGACATTCCATAATTTTGAGGATTATAAAATAGCATTTATTTCATTAACTGTCTAGCAAAGGAGGTTATGTTGAGGATTTATTTCATTTGTCTAATTTTCTTTAGTATGCCACTGATCGAGGATAGCTCGTGCTAGGAATTTGAAAGATATATGGTCATTAAATGTGTACTACCTTAATCATTGATATAAGGGCATTTAATAAGTTTATTCTTTTATAGAAATACATTCATGTATAAATTTTTGTGTTTGTTTTGCAGGGCAAAAAATATGGATTTATTAGTACAATCACGTGACGAAGATGGAGTACCTCACCCAGTCATGCAACCTAGGTTAGCACCTACTGAAGAAGACCAATTTGATGTCATCAACAATATGTATGTAGCTACATGGGATTTGTGAACAACATATGATCACTACCAGAGTGATTGTCATGAGATCTTAATCGAAGAGGAAAAAGGCAAAGCTTTGAACATGCTTGTTAGAGTGTCAGATGAGGAGGTGTTAGAATAGTTGGAAGAAATTCTTGATATGATGAGAGAATTATAAATCTCTTTTGAGATATATTTTTATTGTAATTAATCTGTGACTAGTTGCAACTAGTTTTTAGTTAGTTAGGATGAACAGGCCTGAAGCTTTTTGCATCATTTCATATTCTACAAGAGAGGATACCAAGGCCTTGTTATAGGGATGAGATATAGAAAAATATATACAGACATTGTGGATATAGGCATGCATAGCGGAAGTTAGATACTGCAACTTGTTACAGCCTAGTTGTACCTTAGTTTTTTGAATTAATAAAATATATTGTGTTCTTCTCCAAAAGTTAGGGAATTGGTCATTAATTTTATTGAGTTAAAACTCCTCTTGGAATTATACTATTTACATAACAAAATTGAGCCAAACCAATTATATCATTGATCATCCTGATTAGAAATGTCTCTTTTGTCCTTTAATTGCTCTACTATGTTCTCTCTATCTAATTCTGTAATTCATATCTCTGTCATAAACTCCATAGTCACCATGAATGCTATCTCTCTACACTTAGCATTTGTCCTTCTCCTCTCATACGCACATACAAACTCAATAGGGTTTTCCCTCCTTAAGAAGTCTTAGGTGAGCTAGGGTTAGGTAGGAATCAACAATTGTGATTCGTCCATTTTGCCACTTAATACATCCCTTTTTCTGATTGGTTGTGTGTACTGCATAGGGATTCTCAATATACCCATGTATATATCTTCTAGAATCGTAAAAAAATGTTTAAGTCAGCCCAAAAAATGTTTACATAGGAGTTTGTGTCATTACAAACAACTATGCCAGAAACTATTTACTCGGTACTTGAAAGGTATGATGCTTGGCATTCACTACATCCTTAATGTTGTCACTCAACTCCTGAATGACTCAGCATCCATTGTTTTATTCGGCTTCTAAATCACTCTGTATGTATGACTTGTTCAGTATTTGAGAGACTTGGAACATACCATTTGCTTAGCATATACTAGTGCTCAACACTAACTATGTATATTGCTTGGTATACACTACTTACTCAACATGCACAAAGTTCTATTAAGTAATGACTTAAGTTTTTTGTCACTGCCTTGTCAAAACTAAAATGGGATCAACAAAAAAAAATGGAAATGATAGCCCTAACAAAAGTTTATCTAGCAACTGGGGCAAATGTATCTTAGCTATCAATCCCTTCCTTCTAAGAGAAACATCAAGCCACAAATCTTGCTTTGTATTTCTCAATACTACCATCTGCAACATGCTTGATTTTGAAAAAAAACTACTTGACTTATCTTTAGGCCTAGGTACAATATCCCAACTATCATTCTTAATAATGGATTGATACTCTTATCATAGAATCCTTCGACACTTGAATTTTGATGGGTTCATCAGCACTATAGGGCTCTATTTAATGATCTCACTCATTGAGGCAACATAACTAGAGAGCCTATGAGTTCTTTTTTTTTCCTAGAGGTCCCTTCCAATGTTTTATAGTTCTTAGATTCTTCAAATATTTATTGACCAAAGTGTTCTCTTTTGATTCTCATTAGAGTCTCGAGGTTCACTAGCAAGATCCATGGATTCATTTTGAGTTTCATTTTCACAAGTCTCTCTCTAAATCTCAAGAGTGTGATCCTTTTCCATATTTAGAGGATATTATTTATCTTTTATCTCATAATTTTTTTATTTTATGAAAGCAATGTATTCCTCAAATATGGAATCTCTACTTAATTCAGTTTGTCTTTGTGTGGGTATGTAGATCATATAGGCTTAAAAAAATTTACTATATCCTACAAATATGCCCTTTCTGTCTGAGGGTTCTAATTTGGATATTTTCTCTTTGGGTACATCAATATAGAATGGACAACTAAATATTATTAGGTGACTTATGTCAAGTTTAACTCTAAAAAACTCTTCTTCAGGGGTTTTGTTACCTAGGAGGGAGTGAGGAAATTTATTTTGCATCTATGAAACAATACTAGAAGCTTCGTCCCAAAATGAGGTCTCTGAGTTTTGATCATGTATCATAGCCCTAGAATATTTAACAATAGTTATATTGTTTCTTCTTGCCAGCTCGTTTTTTTATGGTAACAAGGAACTATGCGCTCCCTCTTAATCCTAGTATTGATACAAAAAAATTCGAAGTATAACCACCCCCACCCCCCCCCCCCCCCCCCACACCGCAATTATCAATTCTTAGTATTTTAATTCTCTTACTTGATATATTTTCTACTAGATCCTTGAATTCCTTAAACCTCATAAGGATTTCTTCTAACTCTTTACATTTCAAAAAATATATCCATGGCTTCCAAGAGAAATCATCTACAAAAATAACATTATAAAAAAAATCCTCCAATAGAGGTTACAAACATGGGTACACATAAATCCAAATGAATAATTTCTATTACATTTTTAGATTTTCTTTCACTAGTGTTAAAACTATCTTTTGTATTTTTTCCCAAGGCACATCCTTTGTATGTTTCTTCATGATCTTGCTTAAGCTTTGGTAGACCCATCACCATTTTTTCAATTGAAGGGAGAGCTAAAAAATGGAGATTTCCTGATCTCATGTGTCAAATATCACATGTACTTGTTTACTCATGTATTATGTCTTAGGAGAGAGAAGTATAAATTTTGTAGAGGCACCCATGTCTCACTCCAATAGTGAGAGCCTTCTTTATGGTTGAGTTATTGGGCCATGCCAAGACCTTTCCTTCCATAAAGGTGATCCTATGCCCTTTATGTTCAAGAGCTAAAATAGAAACTAGAATCCTCTTTATCCTTGGAACATATAAAACACCTGTTAGTTGAAGAGAAATGCCCAATTTAAGGTTTATAGTACACTTTCCATTTCCTTTCACAAGATAGTTTGATTCATCTCCAATAATTACTTCCTCGTAAGAATTTTCTACTAGACTATCAAGATGTTTTTTTGAATATTCTAATGTGATGTGATTCACCAATATCAAATCACCAAGGTATTAATATCAATTGATTCTTGTCTTGATAGGTTTGAGTAGAGCACCAATTTCTCTAAATTATTATCTAATCTTGTCTTACCAACTTCCATCATAATGGCTAGAGATATTGGCTTTCCTGGGCACTTTCTGACATAATGTCCATACTGGTCACATCTAAAGTATTTTACCTTGGTCATATCCCTCTTTCTTTTGGATGAGTTGTTTCCTCTTGCATCTTTTTCCTTCCTTAGTTCCCTCTC